>PVIC010000429.1:0-125078 GCA_004025085.1 Thryonomys swinderianus
AAAAAAAAAAAAAAAAAAAAAAAAAAAAAAAAAAAAAAAAAGCACCAGATTGAGTATCTGATTTAACCTCTAACCCACATTTCTAGCCTCTACCTTCCTATTACAGCCCTTTTATGTCCCCTGTCTCCTGCCATATGGATTGCCATAATACATCCTTTAATCTCCCTTTTGGGATTGTCTGTTGCTTCATGAATTCACTCTCAACTATTATTGAGCGCCTATTATATATCAGGTATCATGGTAGGTTATTAATGACACCGAAATGATTAAAACATGATCTTTCCCTTCAAGAAACTTACATTTCAGTGTATTGAAGAAAACATGTAAGTCAGTTTTTTGACTTCAGCATAACCCCAAAGCCATAAGAAGAATGTATAAGATCTATGCAGATCCAAGGGAGGGTGAGATCAATTCTTCCAGCTTCTGCCCTGTTTTTTAACTATGGCCTCTATTGAATTCCTTCTGAGCTCCTTTTTCTTAGTCTTTCTTCTCCGCCTGATAAACTTATCTTCATGGCTCTGCCAAATTCCACTTCTTCTGCAGTGCCTTCCCTGATATTTCCAGGCTGAATTAATAGCTGCTTTGTGTATGCTCCCATAGTACACTGTTTGTACTGCTATCAGACTTTGGTTTAATTCTGCCTTGTATTACCTTGATTTGTTTACAAGACTGTTTCCTTCCCTTGACTGAACTCCTTGAGAGCAAGGACCTTGACTTATTCATTTGTTTTTCCTATAGCACCTAGAAAAGTGCCTGAAACCTAGTGGGTGTTGAAAAAAATACAAAATGAAAGGCCTAGAGGTGTGGGCTATGGGGCTGGGCCTCTGGCAGAGAAAAAACTGTAGTGGCTTGGTGATCAGGAGGTGTATTGAGTCTCTCTTCATTGATCTGATATTCTAAGGGCCTGTTAAAGGACTAATAAATAGTTACTTTTCCAATAACTGCAGGGCTTTATTTTGCTGGATGCAATATGGAAGCTAAATCATGACAGAAAGGTGGCTAGTGGTTTTTGTGGGACCAAGATTATATAGACTATAAATAATTTAAAATTTCTGAATTATTTTCTTGCATTTAATACTGAGGATTTTTTTAACCCTAAACTGTGGATCTTAAATTTCTCTTTTAAAAGTGGAAAATATTTTAGCAATATTTTCAACATAGCTCTTCCATTGTAATAGCTGAGGCTGAATAGGGTCTGTTGTCTTTAGATGAGATAAGCACTCTCTAGATTAAAGTTGCCTATTACTTCTACTTGCTTCTTTTTTAAAAGTTTTTTTTAAAAGTTGAGATATAACTTATATACTATAAAATTCTTCCTGTGAAAGTATGCATTTCAGTGTCGTGCAGTTTATAAGGTCAATCAACTACCATCTCTGTCTAATTCCAGAACATTTTAATCACTTAGAAAGAAACCTACATTCATTAGTTGGCATCCTCTAATCTCTCCTGTCTTGCCTGTGGAACTATTGTTTTTCACCTGCATGGATTTGCTTACTGTGGATACAGAATATAAATGGAATCATATAATATGTGATACTCTGACTGGCATCTTACACTTAGCATAGTTTCAAGGTTCATCTACATTTCAGCACGGGTCATGATCCATTCATTTTTATGGCTAAATAATATTCCATTGTATGGGCATCTCACATTTTGTTTACTCATTCATCAACTATTGGACATTAAAGTTATTTCTCCTTTGGCTATTATTAATAATGCTTTTGTGAATAGTGGTAAACAAATTCTTGTGTGAACCCAACTGTTTCTTAAGTGCAGGTCAATTAGCTTAAACCCACTAATATCTCAGATTTGCTAATTTTGATAAGTATGTTAGATACCATTTGGGGATATCTAAGTTGGGGGTAGAAGTGTAGAAATGTGTAGAGGAAAAAGGCAAAGGCAGAAGATGTAGTAGGTCTTGGGCATCTGGAGATGGCAAAGAATGTCCAAGGAGAAGAAGAGAAGAGAAACAGGGATGGGGGAGAAAAAATGACAAGCTGCAATGCACCTTTGCTAGGACAAACTTTTTTTTTGAGACAGGGTCTCGCTTTGTAGTTCAGGCTGGCCCTGAGCTCACTATGGAGCCCAGGCAAGCCTTGAACTCAGCGATTTTCCTGCCTCTGCCTCCCGAGTGCTGGGATGACAGGTCTGAGCCACCACGCCCGGCACTGTGGTATGAGGTATTGATTGCTGGTGGGCGTGAGTCACCACACCCAGCATTGTATGTGGTTACCAGGATGAAACTCAGGGCCTTGCGCTTGCAAGGCAGGTGCCGGAACCACTGAGCTAAATCTCTGGCCCTAGGACAAACTTTTAAGAAAAGAGTAGAAAAAGTGAAGGGAGAGTACATTAAGCCACGTGATGGAAAGGGAAGGGCATGGGGCTGGGTGTAAGAAGATGTAGGCACTAGTCCTTCTGCTATATTTTGGCTGATATAACTTTGGTGAGCTATCTACTTGAAATGTCTGGTCTCATCTGTGAACTGATTACAAATAAATTCTTCAACCCCATTGGATTTTTAATCCCATATATCACAGATGTAACAAAGGGTTAAAAAAACTGACATAAGTACAGAGGTAAGAGATTAATTTTCAGAGGAAACTTAACATGCAGGTGTCCAGTTCCTGAACTGACTCCTGAAAAGCATACACAGCACAGAAGAGGAGCTTCTTATTGGAAATCCTTTCATTGACAATTTGCTCAGAGGGATTCTTTTTTGTCTTTACTCTCTCTCTTTTACTTTCCAGGTAGGCATAAGAAGGATTTTTCTTGGCTAGATATGTTAGAGGAGCCCGTTTTGAAGGTCTGGGATTGGGGAGGGTCAGGAAATTAAGAGTTGAATAGTGAAGCTTCTTTGGGAACCTGTGGCTTATTAGCTCAGTTATGGACTGAGATTTTGTTAAAGTTCTTGAAAACTACTTTTGAGAGCTCATTGTGCATTCTGTAGCTTTTATACAAGCTCTTTTAACTCTAATGAAAAAGTAGATAAAGTGATGAAATGCTCCCAGGAATGAATGGGTCAGTATCAGAGGTGTTCTGGAGAGTAGGGAAGAAGAGGTGTGCTGGGTGTGTCCTGAGGAAAGATAATAAAAATCACTGACATTTATTGTGCTACTCTTCTAAGGCTTTACATACTAACTTAGTTCATGTAGGTTTTTTTTTTTTTTAAAGGAGGCAAAACAAGGGGTGAGAAGTCTAGCATCTTGTGCTGGTTATGTAACTAGACAGGATTGGAGCAGGAATAATATCCTAGTCAGACTGACCCCAAAGTGGTACCCAGTGTTGTGAGGTACCAAGAAAAAACCTAGGTTTCCAATGACCACAGTCCCAGACGGTCATTATTCTACTTCTTTGAGGAAAGAGAATGGTCAGTATCCTGTCACTGTGGCAATTACTGAGCCTGGCCCATCAAAACCAACATTAACCTAGCGTGTTGGTGGAGCCTAGTCCTAACAGTGAAAGCCTAAGTCTAGGATGGATTAGATACCAGTTCTAGGAATTTTAGTCTCTATTTCCTCTCTGCTCTAAGACCTATATAGGAAGGTGGGGAGAGAGAAAAAGTGAGGGAAAATGAAGGGAGAGGGGGTGGTTGGGAATGACATCAAGCAGGAATGTGCCAGTCAGCGGGGGTAAATTTTCCACTTGGATCTGTGTGGAAACCTGATCCTGTCTCTATTTTTGGTTTCCTTCTCTAACAACCTTTCACCAGATTGGAATTTTTCTGCACCTGTAACACATTTTTAATGTAATAAGTCTAGGAAAAACCAGGTATTATATCATGCTGGGGCTTGTGCTGTGTTTCTAGGAGCAAAGGTAGCCCAGACCCCAGTTTATCCCTATAGGGGATTAGTGTATTAGTCACCCTGTAAAAGCTCGATTTATTATGATTTTTAATGTTTCTTTTAGTACTCGCTTATAAAAGGCGAAGAAGGGAGCTACAAATGTGTCTATGTTCCCTTCCCACCTCCTTCACACATACACATACACTCTATCAGTTTGCTATGAACACAAATTCCATAAAACCAAATCCAGAGGTATGGCTTTGACCAATTAGCTTGCCTTTGCTGTGTTGGACTTTGTCCTGATTTGGTCCAGGGTAAGTAAGGAACAGGTGAGATTATTGTACTGTGTATCCCTTACATGGGAATGAGAGTATGTCAGAAAGTACATTCATTGCTTCAGGTGACCATGAATGGCTGGGTTTTGAGTTGTTGTGTGATGGGCTCCTTCCTTGCTTGCTATTCTGGATGGGTTGTTCTGTAGATATATGCCATTGGTTGCTTGGGGCTCAATGTAGGTGTCTCTGCTTATTACTCTAAACAGACTTTTATATAACTACTGTTCACTCGGTTTTAAAAAAGAAAGAAAAAGAAACAGCTTGAACCCTGTGCTTATCCAGAGATGCACATGACTGTGTGGTGGTTAGGATGGTGTACACTCTTGAGTAGTCATGAGCTTGGGTCCTCATGATGCCTTCCAGGCCAAGAGTCTGCATCTAAGCAGCTTGGTACTCAAATTTTGGTGGCTATTCATTATTCAGGGGAATCTTTCATCCTTTATCCTTCATGCACTAAAATAGTAATTTCTACAGCAGAAAAAAGCCTGTCCCTAATCAGAAAATCTGAGTTGAAATCTTTGTTCTTCCCATTTCTAGCCGTGTGCTCAGTGGGGCACATTCTACGTTTTTAGGGGCCAAAGCAAATACAGTATCTGGTCCCTTCATTAAGGCAAAGAATACAGAACTATCAGTGTGAAGCTGCTATGAGTACCAGTCTGGGACTCAAAAGGACTTGCTCAAATGAAGAATTGAAAGACATTAAAGCTTTCTTAGCTTCACTAAGTTTGCCTGTGTTTAGCTCTGTGTCCGTTAACCTTTTTGAGATCCAGTTATTTCATTTCTAAAATGGAATTAATCATCCCTGTCTGTTTCAAGAGAGTATTATAAAAAAACAAGCAAGAGTAAATGTGTATAAGAACTTTTTTGTTCAAAGAATTACACATACACACCAAGTATACATCTATCTGTACTCCAACGTATTATTGTTACAGTCCACTCTGTAGACCCACTGCTCAATTATTTGTCTCAATGTTTCTTAATGGTTTGTTGGCCAGAATACCTTCATAGGGACCACTATATGTGTTGCTTGTGTTTCAGGTTCTAGAGAGTGAATAATAAACACAAGCTTTAGGATCTTTTCTGTGTGTGAGATATGAGTAATGACCCATGCCTCAGGACTCTCTCTACTCTATTGGTGCACATGTAAATGGCTTTTGATATATATATATATATATATATTTTTAAAAATTATTTTATTTTATTTTTATTTTATTTTATATTTTATTTTATTTTTTGAGACAGGGTCTTGCTTTGTAGTTCAGGCTGGTCCTGAACTCACTATGTAGCCTAAACTGGCCTTGAACTCACTGCAAGCCTCCTGCCTCTGCCTCCCTAGTGCTGAGACTATAGGTGTGAGCCACCACACACTGTGGTATGTGGTACTGGGGATCGAACTCAGGATTTTGTGCTTGCCAGGCAGATACTGGAACCACTGGGCTAAATCCCTGGCCCATTGATACATATTTTCTTAGAGCTTCCATAATTGTGTTTGGAATTTCAAATTTATCAGGAAGAAACCCCCTACATACCTGTATGGTTATCAGTAAAATGTCTAAGGCTGTTGGCTCCTCAGGTGTTGACAGAGACTTCCTCTGGCTTTGCAGCTTTGAGATTTGCATCCATTTTCCATTAAAAAAAGAATAAAGCATCTCCACCTCTCTGATGGTGACTATGAGTATGTTTCCATGCCGATCTTTAATGGGCTCATAGTAAACTCTTCCCAAGTTGTGTGTTCCAAGTAAATTCTAGAAACAAATAGATAACAGTAGCTGAGATGATATTGTAAAAGCAAAGCAATACAATCATGAGAAAAGATACTATGAATAATTGTGTGACTTCTGAGAAGTTGTATGTTTTGTTAGATTTAAATCTAGAACCTGTGCTGTCAGAGAAAAAACACTTAACAGAAACTTAAAGAAAATGTCTTTACCATTAGCCTATGAAGGTTATTAAAAGAGGCACAAAAATCATATTTTTTAAAAGCTAGTTCAATATCTGTAAATATCTCTTACCCACATAGACACACCAACACATAAACCTCAGTTACCAGTACTTGAAGAGAATCCCAGATGTTTTAAAGAAAAATGTCTGATATTTCAAATATGCTACTTGTGGAGTTTTTAAGAGATCTACAGTAAGCTAGTATGAGGTGGAGCTGTTTAAAATGAAGAAGTGAATTGACAATGTAGCACACTGTACAGGTCCCAAAAGACTGCACATTCCCTTCAAGATACTTTAATTAGGATATTGGCCTGGTTTGACTTATCTCCATTTTAGGGAGTTCTGTTTATTTAAAAGTTTGTTAAAATTGCTGATAGAGTAGGTCAGTTAAGATAGACAATACTTTAAAAAAGTAGAAAGGAATGGATATAACATTAAATATAGAGAGGCCCAGTAGGGTATTATGAAAAATAAGCAGGAGTTTAACAAATTACAGGATTTAAAGATTTCTAACTAGAGCACTGGATGATTAGGATATAGTTTTCTATTATCTCAAGTATCTGTACTTTAAAAAAATTACGAATCATCTCAGAGGTCCTATTTTTGGGAGCTCACATAAATGATGATGAGATAGACCTGCTAGCTGGAGAACGAAGTAGAATTGAATCTGTAAAGGTGACAAGGTTGAGGGCCGGAGATTTAGCTCAGTGGTTCCGGCGCCTGCCTCGCAAGCACAAGGTCCTGAGTTCAATCCTGGTAACCACATACAATGCTGGGCATGGTGACTCACGCCCACCAACAATCAACCAGCAATCAGCACCACATACCACAGTGCCGGGCGTGGTGGCTCACGCCTGTCATCCCAACACTCGGGAGGCAGAGACAGGAGGATTGCTGAGTTCGGGGCTTGCCTGGGCTACATAGTGAGCTCAGGGCCAGCCTGAACTACAAAGCGAGACCCTGTCTCAAAAAAAAAAAAAGTGACAAGGTTGAACTAAAAATAAATGAGCCAGCTGGTCAATATTAATATCTCTAAAAGTACTGGTGTACTCCCATATAGGTAGGGACCATGTCTTACACCTTTTACTCTTCCTCACAAAAATCAGACATAATTATTAAAGAATTTCCTAAATAATTATAGACATATTAGAGCAATCTACTTGGCAGTATTTTTACTTTAAAAAATAACCTAAACAGATTTTTCTCTTTATAATAAACTATTCCAAATTATAGAGAATTGGTTTGGGTAAGGTTTTTAGTTCAGGCCTTTATAGTAATATACTTTTTTTTTTTTTGAGACAGGGTCTCGCTTTGTAGTTCAGGCTGGCCCTGAGCTCACTATGTAGCCCAGGCAATCCTGGAACTCAGCAGTCCTCCTGCCTCTGCCTCTTGAGTGCTGGGATTACAGGCGTGAGCCACCACGCCCAGCCATAGGAATATAATTTTATATAGAGGCACTTTACCAATGAGTTATGTTGTGTTGGTAAACTGGCTAACAATATATAACAAAAAAGGGAAAGATATCTGATTTGTAGTATATACCAATCTCTGGGATTTAAACAGCTTTGCTATCATTTATTTCAAGCTACCTAGGCTTTGACAACAAGCTTTCAGAATTTATGAATATTTAACAGTTGTCTCTCCAGAGCCAGTACAAGCTGGCTATAGCACAGCACTATTACAACTTTACTGTACTGGCATTGTTTCAGGCTGGCTGCCATTCCTGTTGGACTGACGGTTCACTCTCTCTGGTCCTGATATTTTGACCCCATTAAAGGTTTTTATAGTTCAGATATCTCTTATCTTATGTGTTCCTTACTTCATAGGCAGTGGTGGTGCATCACGGCACACATGCCACAGTGAATTGTTGGTATCGCTGAAAGCTCTAAAAGGTTCATTATCACTGTAATACAATGTTTGAAGGATTGAATTAAATAATGCATCAGAAAGTATTTTTGCAATCTCATAACCCTACTACACTATCAGCAGATAGGCTTTCCTTTCTGCTATAACTGGAAGCTTACCTTGGCCTACCCCTACCGACTTTTTTTTTTTTTTTTTTGAGACAGGGTCTCACTTTGTAGTTCAGGCTGGCCCTGAGCTCACTATGTAGCCCACGCAAGCCGCCGCAAACTCAGCAATCCTCCTGTCTCTGCCTCCCGAGTGCTGGGATTACAGGTGTGAGCCACCACCCCCAGCACTGTGGTATGTGCTATTGATTGCTGGTGGGCGTGAGTCACCACGCCCAGCATTGTATATGGTTACCGGGATCGAACTCAGGACCTTGCGCTTGCGAGGCAGGCACTGGAACCACTGAGCTAAATCTCCGGCCCCCCTACCGATTTTTAAGATTCAGTCCAGGTTTCACCTTCTCTGAGAATACTGTCCTACCTCTCAGAGGTAGAATTTACCATCCTCTCTAATCTTCTGTGTTGCTTTCTGTATAAACTTCTATCTTGTCTATCTTTAGCTTTGCTGCATAAAATTGTTGTACATGAGATTGTGATTTTTTTCACCTGTGTCCATAGGTGCTTGCCACATACAATAAAAACAACAGTCCTTTGTTGACCAAGTTAACATACTATATTTCTTAGGATACTGGAAAATTTGCTTCATTTTAGACCAAGGCTGATGATATGCATTGAGGGAGGTGTTCATCTCATTAAATAGTTATTGTCATTTTCTCTCTGTCATCTTTGGATAGATTTTCTAATAGGCTGAGTAAGAAAGCACTAAAATCATCCTGAAAATTTTCATTGACATCAAATTGGGTTGGATAGCTAGCTTTGGGGAGAAGCAAAATATTGTGGAACTAAATTGCTATCATTCCAATGGGGACAAATTCAAGGTTCTTTACACTGTAAAGGAAAAAAATAGATGATGTTAATAACTATCATGATATGTAATCAAGTTAGGTATCCTTGGCCCTCTGATGACCTTACAAGGTAAAGGGAGTAAGAGTCACCTGAATGGGATGTATCTAGCTCAGTACCAGAGCAAATTATAGAAGTATAAGTAAGCCTTGATAGAGGTACTCTTTTTTAGAGTTTTATTTAGTTTGTGGTGACATGGAAAGTTGGAAGAAGTTCAGAATAAGGATGAAAGGCCTACAAAAGAAGAGCAAGCTGGGCGTGGTGGCTCACGCCTGTAATCCCAGCACTTGGGAGGCAGAGAAAGGCGGATTGCTGAGTTCGAGGCTTGCCTGGGCTACATAGTGAGCTCAGAGCCAGCCTGAACTACAAAGTGAGACCCTGTCTCAAAAAAAAAAAAACAAAAAAAAACAAAACAAAACAAAAAAACAAAAGAAGAGCAAAATTTTGAGAAAAGCTTTTCCTTTTGAAAAAAGGAAAAAAGAAGGGCAGCTCACAGGCTTTTATCTGGCTAGCTCTCATTTAATACTAATGTTTAATAACTGTAGACAGAAATTAACCTTTCTGTGCCTTGGTTTTACCATCGTTAAATGAATATCAGTATGGTATACTCATATTAGGTTAAATGAGATAAAATTTATCACTTAGCACAGTGCTTCCCACCTAATCTCTTAAATGAATGAAAGTAGTTATTACACTAATATTATTTCCTCCTTGCTATTTGAAAGAGGCCCTTGTTATAGAATAAACCAGTAAACAAAGATTAAATGGAGTTTGTTGGTATAGATTGTGGAGAAAGATAAATCAGTGTGCTGTGGATACAAAGAAAAGGGAGAAAGATTATAGGTAAAGACCTGTACGCTATAAAATGTATGGCCACAAATGAAAATGTGCAAAAGGAAAAGGGAAAGGGTGGGAACGGGAGAGTAAAGAGGGGCAAGAAAAAATTGAACAGTAAGAAAAAGAAACAAAGCTTATGTATATAGGGGGTAGGGGTTGTAGGTAGGGCAGGGGAAAGGGGAAAATGAGAATCAAGATGTGCTATGTATAGGTAAAAATTCACAATGTTGAATATGATCATAATATATGTGTAAAATGTACCAATAAAATCAATTTTAAAAAGATTTAAAAAAGAAAAAGAGTGTAACGTAGGTTATGCCATAGCACAATGTTTTAGGTTGGCTACTCTGGCAAAAATATGGAGAATGGGCTGGAGAGTATTGAAAGGAAACATGGAAGGATGACACTGGGAGATTTTTTTGTTTCTTTCTGTGCTTTATTGTTTTGGAGACAGGATCTTGCTTTGTACTTTAGGCTGGCCTCAAACTCATGGCAGTCCTCCTGCCTCTGCCTCCTAAGTGCTGGTATTACAGACGTGAGCCACCGCACCAAGCTGACACTGGGGTCTTTTGATGTAACTAAAGTCATCAGGCAGTAGTAGTAAGATTGGAAAGAAGAGGAGATTAAAATGAGATATACTATAAACAAAGCAACAGAATTTATGGATGGCTGTGCCAATCAAGGTCTATATGGTACATTTTTACTTAGAACATTATAAAAATTTTAGATTAATAAAACGACCTAAAGTTTTAACTATATACTAATTGACAACTTCATTTTTTCTGAAGTTTTTTCCTGTGCTTTATCATCCGCCTTTCAGGTACCTTCAACATTTCTAGAAATTTTGATTATAGAGACTGGCAAATAGTTTGGACACTATATCTCCCAGCAAAAATATGAAAGCAATTGCTGTTATTTAACCAGACAAACAGAAACATGGAGGAGGGAAGGGAGTTACTAATAGTGCTAAAGCTTTTGACAAGTGCTGTATAAGAGGTGATGACCACAAAATTACGATTATTGAGAAGCACTGGAGAAATATCCAGGTTGTAACTGTGGGCCAAGACACATTTCTATGATCATTTTTTCATTTGATCAGATAGTTTTCCTCAAGTGTGATTTTGGGAGGTTACTTGGGGTTAGACTGACAAATACACTTATTTATCCACACAGTAAGTAGAGAGGGTCTTTCACCAGGCGAGCACTGGGAATATAGAGGTAATCAAGGCAGATATACTTCTTGAACTCAAGAAGTCATAGTCCAAGTGGGTCACTATACAGATACTGCTAAAAATTATTAACTAATGAGGTTATGATCATTGTACTGAATGAAAAATATAGGTGTTATGGGAGGGATTCAGCAAATAAGGAAGTCAGAGCAAGACTTCTTGATTAAGTATAAAAATTAAGTTGAGATCTGAAGAATATGTGGGAATTAGCAATACAAAGAGGTGGCAGAGGATGGTTCTAAACAGAAAATAGCATGTAAGCTAGCAAGAGCGATTCAGAATGACAGACTAAAAAGCTGGAAGAAAATGAGGAGAGTGTGGAACTATGGAAGACACAGAATGTGCCACTTGGGAAAAGGAGAATGGGACTCTATGTGTCAGTGCTCCTGAGCTCTCAACTGCGAAGAGGACTTCACATTGTACACTGGATTTAGTGAAACTGAAGTCACTGGCATGGATGGAATACAAAATTATAGATATAAAATTGGGTATAAAAATTTGGTATAAACTCACACCCACCAGTTATCAATACCACATACCACAGTGCCAGGCGAGTTGACTCACGCCTATAATCCCAGCACTCGGGAGGCAGAGACAGGATTGCTGAGTTCAAGGCTTGCCTGGGCTACATAGTGAGCTCCGGGCCAGCCTGAACGACAAAGTGAGACCCTGTCTCAAAAAAAAAAAAAAATTAGGTATAAAAATGAACATTTATTTGGAATGAGCAAGTTACTGGAATATTTGGAATTGCTTTTTTTCTTCCTGAAATTTCTTTAGGGGGTTTACCAGGAACATCTCTTGATTGAACCCAACTTTCTTTCCTCACTTGAAATACTCTAGGACTCCACCACACCCAAGAGTTTATGCACATGAAGAATTTCAAACTGATCTGCTTCTTATTACTGGCAGATTTTGGATGCAGTATTATTGGTGTGGTGGTATAAATCAGAGGACTTATAACTAATGAGAAATGAGGAAGTGGAGAAATTTGAAGGTAAGGGGGAGGAGAGAGATTGCTTAATAGCTAAATGGTTATGCGGGGCCAAGAGAGGAATTTGGAGGAAGTTAAACTGGAGATACTTGTGTATTTTTAAATAGAAATGGAAGGGAAGAGATGGGAGTCAGAGCAAGTGTGGAGAGATGACTTTTGGTAGAAGTGAGAATTAATCTTTTGGAATAGGTGACAAGAGAAGGTGTCATCAATATAGGGGTTTTTGTAAATTCGGTGGATCAATTCATAACTGCTTCAGTGTAGATATACTGGATTCCTACAGACTTGGAATTTTTCCAAATAAATAATACAAAGGGAGAAAACTAAGAATAATTTTCAAGAAATGATTATGATGAATCAAGGAATCCAAGTTTACCAAGAAGGAAACAGCCTTATAGAGTGGGTGATGCATTATGAAAAGTGGTGGGATCAATGTACCTAGGAGCCAAGGAAATTCAAGACTATTGGTATGGGAGTGTGGAGTAGGGTCACACTGACCATCATGGTGTCCCTCAGCATTTGAGTGCACTGGTTTGTAACAGCCTGACCCTTCTCATGCTACTGATACCAGATGAAAGCATTCTAGGAAGCCCCTAATAAATGCATGATAAGAGCCATGCTTGAAATTTTGAAGTTACTTAGTTTGTAACCCTGGCATGTTTCAGGTATACAGAGGGTTAATGGAGGGTCCTCAGCTTCCTGAGAATGTAGTTTGTACTGAAGAAAGAGCAATGCAAAGGACAGTGGCTTGTTCCAATCAAGTTGGTCAGTGATGACAGGAAGGAGTGCTTTTAATTCATCAACAGTATTGATGGCCCGATTCCAAGAACTTTTTTTTTTTTTTTTTTGAGACAGGGTCTCACTTTGTAGTTCAGGCTGGCCCTGGGCCCACTATATAGCCCAGGCAAGCCTCAAACTCAGCACCTCCTGCCTCTGCCTCCCAAATGCTGGCATTACAGGCATGAACTATCACGCTCGACATTGTGGTATGTAGTACTGATTGCTGGTGGGTGTGAGTCACTACATTTGGTATTGTTGTATGTGGTTACCAGGGATGAACCAGGGACCTTGAATTTCCTAGGCAGGTGCTGGAATCACTGAGCTAAATCTCCAGTCCACTAAGAACTTCTTGATTTGGAGAAGAAGATTCTGCAATGAAGAATGAGTGCAATGTAGAGCACTGTTTGCTAAAATCTCTGACAACACTTATGACACAGGGCAGTAAATTACCTCTGTAATTACAAGTGAATAAAAATAACCTTTAGAATTAATGTATTAATAGTACAAAAATTATTATTATAACAGAGTATCGAATTATTACAGGAGTTCAAGAAACAAAATTTTTGTAATTGTAGGCAGGGGTGGAGCCATAGAAGTTTGTTTTATATGGTTATGATATTTTTGTTCCATGGCTAATATCGCCTGACCAACACAATTACAGTGGCTACTACAAATTTCTAGGGTTGATGTAACTGCTAGATGTGCAGGTTGATACTCATCACTATCAAAAGCTCAATGATCTCTAAAGGACCCCAGCTTCATGTAACAGATGTTTTTTCTGTGTTAAGACCCATAAATTAAAGTCAGAGCAGAAAACAATGACAGGAAAACTCAGAAGAACTTGGTTAGTAATTAGTACCATTTTTAGGAGGATCTGTACAGCCTATACAGATCCTTGCAGGGTGTGAACACTTGATTTGAATTTATTGATAAACTGGAAAGATGAATACATACAAGATTAGAAGTAGTCTTTTAAGGGTTCCTTTTTTGTTTTTAATAAATAAGCAAAAATGCACATAAATCCATATGTTTTATCAAAAGAGCTACATCAAGAAACTCCTTTGGATGTTTGCTGGTCTCTGTCTCCTTCTCTACACATTCCTAGATGCTTCCTTGCTCATACAGCTGCAAGGGTCCTTCAAGTGACCTGGTCAGTCTTCTCTTATTTTATAAGTGATGAAACCAAGGCTCTGAAGGTGAACCAAGACATCTCATGAGTATTAAATCTACAGCTTGAGTCTTCTCACTCTTTGTTCATACCAAAGGCACAAGTTCTCTGCATGAGTAGATGTGTAGCTCACACTGTTTAAGAAGCCTTCATGTGCCTAGGAATTGAAAGAGGAAAGAGCTCTCCCTTTTCCTTTCCAGGAATGAGTGGCAGTGGGGCTCTCCAAGTTAAACAATAAACAAACAACACTGAGGTTCTGGTCCCTCACCTGTAGCTGGGCTGTTGCAGCAAGCATCTTCTGCCGAGTTTGCAGCACTGTGGATGAGGACATTGAAATAGGTACACTTTGCCTCAGCCACCTTATGTCTTCCCACATACAAGACAGCTGCAAAAGAAGTCACAAGATCATATCATCGTCCAAGCCAGGACATGATTTAGGTTGTGGCATCAAAGCAAAGCAGGGAGAAGGAAACTTGACCCCTGATGTTTGTTCTCCAGTCCATTTTCAGATACATGCGAAACAACTTTTTGATCTCTGTCCAATTGGAAAAAGATCTGAATGCTAATGAAACAGTCAGATCTACATTTTAGTCTTTGCCAAACGATCCTATAACTCAGAATACTGGAGACACAATCTGACAGGATACAAGCTTCTTTCTTTGAAAATGTGTGTGTGTGTTTCTAAATGATAGGGGATATTAGGGTTTAAAGGAACCCTTGACATAATTTACTTCTACCCCAAAACTTTAATTGTTATCAACCCTGAACTAAGGTTTTATAGATTTATGTGCAGTAAGATTGGTACAAAGTGGAGGAAAATGAAATCAGAACTTAGTATACCTTGGTGAACCACAGAAAATCTTGTGTAATGGAACTGTTGTGAGAGTCATCTATCTCAACGATTGGTATTTGATCTTCATTTGTGACTAACATATTGTCTTTGTAATAAAATACAACAGCTATGTAGAGTCCCCTAGAAAGATAAAACAAGATTAAAAAGTTGTCCTCAACTGTCTCCTCTTTCAAACCTGAGTCCTGGAAAAAATAATTGTTTGGATGCAAAAAATATAACTTTAAAATATACCTAGAAACATATTCCTGTCATGTAGCACAAGTTCACTGGCTAGCACTCAGAGGAATTACTGTCTTGCCCAGATTTTCAGATGCATTCCTTTAATAAAAAAGAAATTTCTACCAAGTTTCCATTCAGAATCAAAATGAACTAATGCCTGAGAAGTTAACATTTCCTGAAAAAACTATATAGGGCCCACCGTTTTAAGGTCTTCACAAACTTGTTTGAAGAATGGAATAGGTGCTTCAGGCTTCTTGATACTGACTGTTTTCGGCCTGTGGTTTGTAATTTTGAACTTTCTAGAACAGAAAAAAAAATACAATATAAATTTCATTTGACCAATCAACATTCTTTTTTCCTTCCTTCCTTCCTTCCTTCCTTCCTTCCTTCCTTCCTTCCTTCCTTCCTTCCTTCCTTCCTTCCTTCCTTCCTTCCTTCCTTCCTTCCCTTCTTCCTTCCTTCTCTCCCTCCCTCTTCCTTTCTTTCCTTCCTTCCTTTTCCTGCCTGTCTTTCTTCCTTCCTGTCCCTGTCCCCTGAGTATCATTTGTTGGTTTCATGTAGGATTCAGTTCATTCATTTGTATAATACACTTTTATGGGCTGGAAATGTAGCTCAATGGGACTGTGTCAGCTTAGCCAAGCTCAATGTCCTGACTTTGGTCCAGGGTACCAAGGCGGAGGGCAGGGGAAGCTCTTATACTTTAAGAGGCTTGGGTTTAATCCATTTAATGGACAAACTCCTCAGAAATGATGGAAATGAGTAATAGTAATAATTCCAAAGGAAATAGCATAGATGTTTTATCAATATTTTTAGGTTGAGTTATCAAAAGGACAAAACCAGGAAGCAATCCTTTTGCCCTGCCCTTCCCACCCTCAGTTGCCTTTATATAGTCACACAGTTCTCAATGCTGCTAAGTTCCCCTAGTTAGTCTACATATTTTATTAAATTCTTTTCATTATAAAATTAATGTAAGCATATTATAGGAAGTCTGAAGCATGATGGAAAAAAGAACAAAATCCTACCCAGTATCATCACATCACTTTGTACAACCACTGATAGTATTCTGGAGCAGTGTTTTCTAGTATGTTTGTTGGTCAGAAACATAGTTGTAGGGGTAATATGACTGTCATGCTCACTATCCAGAGAAGAAACTGAAACTGAGAAATGAAGTAGATTGTCCAAGTTTTTTTTTTTGAGACAGGGTCTCACTCTGTAGTTCAGGCTGGCACTGAGCTCACTATGTAGCCCAGGCAAGCTTCAAACTCAGCAATCCTCCTGTCTCTGCCTCCCAAGTGCTGGGATTACAGGTGTGAGCCACCACACCTGGCACTGTGGTATGCGGTATTGATTGTTGGTGGGCGTGAGTCTCCACACCCAGCATTGTATGTGGTTACCGGGATCTAACTCAGGACCTTGCGCATGTGAGGCAGGCGCCGGAACCACTGAGCTAACCCTCTGGCTCAATTGTCCAAGTTTTGAAAGTCAGGAAAATCCGAGACATTTACCTAGTGAAAATTTTTTATTGGGGAGGGCAATTATATAAACACCTCTGTAGCCACAATAGTAAACAATTCATCCTTTGCTTCTGTTCAGCTCTTCTATTTACAACTATGAACTATCACTAATAAAAGTAGAATTCCTAGACTCCTGTTGTAGTCCCTGCAACAAATGGAACTGAGCTGGATGATCACTGATTTCAACTCTTAAGTTCTGTGCTGTGAGGGGAAGCTGAGGTTGTTGGTGTCATCATGAAACTTCATACGGACCTGCCCCCCTGGAGCTGGGAGCATGGCTCTTATCATGGCTGATCGAGGTATAGAAACTGGGCAGATGGCCAAGGCTGAGGCCCAGTGGAATTCTGCCTGTGATCTTATAAGAGTAGCTGACAAGACAAAAAACATTTATACCAGTTTCAGGCTTGTGCTGGTAAGGACTATTCCTGGAAAAAGATTTTTTTTCCCGACTTGCACATGAGTTTGTCTGGTTAAAAAC
Organism: Thryonomys swinderianus; assembly: GCA_004025085.1. Lineage (NCBI taxonomy): Eukaryota > Metazoa > Chordata > Mammalia > Rodentia > Thryonomyidae > Thryonomys > Thryonomys swinderianus. Next base: position 17,001 of record PVIC010000429.1, read on the forward strand.
ACATATTCATTGTTTACTATTCTCTCCACAAACCTCACTAAAGCCAGGTAGAGGTTTGGGGAATAACATAAATCTATAAAGACATATCAGTGGGCAAGAAGACAAAAACAGGTAAATTTTGTTAGCTGGAAGGCAGATGGAAGATGGGTTTAACAGACTTGAGAAAGATGAAACAATAGAGAAAACTAATGAGTAATCTGATTCACCCCATGGGCACCGTGGGCTGATGGAAGTGGAGGTGTATGTAGGGCTAAAATCTGAAAGATTTATTGAAATTTAATTAAAAGGGAGTGATATTTCTGTGTTTCCTCTCTTACTGTACTGCTTCCCCATTCTAGGTGAAAGCTAATGGCTTATTCTCTTGGAAGGAAAAATAAACAAAACAATCTAAAACCAACCAAGACTCAAAACAAAACAAGACCTTTCAAAGTAACAAAATAAAACAAACCACCACTGCCAACAACAACCACCGGGTCTCTGGAGTGAGAGGTAGGAAAATATCAGATACAGTAGGAAATGGAGTAATGGTGGTGGTGGTACTGTTTCAGAAACAGATGGACTAAATGAAAGTTTATAAGAATGTTATAAATACCATTTTTTAATTGGGTTCTCCAAACACTGGTAGCCAAACTTATATCCTTAGGGAAGGACAGTAGAAGAAACTATGTGGGATCTGGCCAGCCTCAAAGACCACACCCAAAGAATCTAACAGTGGAGATTTCCTGATCAAATACTAGTTCCAGGTCACCCTGTAGTGAACCTTATAAATGGCCTTATCCATGTGCACAGGGATCCCCAATGGTTGTTTATTTCTCTTAAATCTGAGAAAATCTCTAAGGGTCACTAGGCATGTGAGAAGTGCATCGTACATGAAATACAAATGAGCAGAAGAACAACATAGAGGAAAGACTATACTTGAGAAATACAAAATGAAATAAAAGCCTATCATTATTATTCTGAGTTAAGATATTTCATCCTTTAAAAAAGCACAGGCATCTATCAAAAGCACCAGTCATAGAACAAAGGGAGCATTGAAAAATAAAAATGTTATCCAGACTTAAAAATCCAGTAGAAGACTTATAAGATAGAGTTGATGAATCTCCAAGTGAGTAAAAGGACATGAAGATGGAAAGTAGAAGGAACAAAGAAGAAGAAAAAATTAAAGTTCCAGAGGTGATAAAACATCTGGCTAAGGGTTTATCATGAGAGAGGAGAGGAAAAGAATAATTAAAGGAATAATTTTAAAAATGTCCCACAATTGAAGGGTATACACTTCTATATTGAAAAGGACTTGCCGGGCCGGAGGATTAGCTCAGTGGTTCCGGTGCCTACCTCACAAGCGCAAGGCCCTGAGTTTGATCCCCATTAACCACATACAATGCTGGGCGTGGAGACTCACGCCCACCAGCCATCAATACCACATACCACAGTACTGGGCGTGGTGGCTCACGCCTGTCATCCCAGTACTTGGGAGGCAGAGACAGGAGGACTGCTGAGTTTGAGGCTTGCATGGGCTACATAGTGAGCTCAGGGCCAGCCTGAACTACAAAGCGAGACCCTGTCTCAAAAAAAAAAAAAAAGAAAAAAGAAAAGGACTTGCCAAGTGCCTAGTAAAACAGACAACAGATAACATATCAGAGAGAAATTTTAGAATATCTTAGTAAAAAGAAAAATGAAAACTTGAGACAGAGAGAGAGACAGACAGACAGAAAGAGACAGATAGGGACAAAGAGAGAAATTAGAGCTTCTGGCATTAAAATGGCATCAGATCCCCTGTAGTAAAACTTAGAAGATGTCAATCAGCATCCTGAAATTTGAAGGCAGATTATTTTACTGAGAGTTCTTTACTTGTCCAGACTCTGAATAAGTGTTAAGTAGAATAATATCTCTTTAGACATGTAATGTGACTAAAAATAAGCTCCTCTGGACCCTGTCAGGAAGCTACTAGAGGAAAGTCTCTAACCTAATCAGACACTAACCCAAGAAAGAGGAAGCATGAGGTGCAGAAAGAAAAGTACCAACATTGGGGAATAATAATAAGAATCCTCAGTATTGTGGTGAAAAGCAATTGGAGGGTGACAGCTTTGCACAAAGTGTGAAGGCAGCCATTAGTCACCTGTCTAGATGGGACAGGGCAGAGGTTCCATGACAGAGTTACTCAAGAAACAACATCTACTGGATCTCATTATATTGACAGAAGATCGATAAAAGTGGGAGGGGTTTGGAGGTTATTACAACTGCTTAGTAAGTATTTTGAGCATGGGGAGTTTATGTTATTCATATTGGTGTATCTGGCACCTGACACATAATGGGCAGTGTTTCTGTTAATGTTATTTTACAAACTGAATAATTGGATAATAGTTGAAATTCACTCCTGTAGGATACTGTTTTGATGAAAACAATTAGCTTTATAATTCATTATGTCAAGGGCATGAATGATGTACATAGTAAACTTTGTCAGCATTTTCCTCAAATTGTCATCCCAATACTGAATATGTCAATTAGCTGTGGCTAGTTCTTTAGCCAAAATGCAGATCTTTATATGGGTTTTGATATTGTCTCTTTAGGGTTTGATGAGAGATGTTTTATTATTGTTTCTGTATTTGGAATATGGTATATATTCAGTGGGGCCATTGATAATATCTTAATTCTAGGGTATTTATATCACCAGCAGAGCACTGAAGATGGAAATTACCTCAAATTTTCATTTGAAAGAACAAATGGGAGAAAAATAAGTGAAGGGTTTCAAGGGGCTTATATTGAGTCAGGCCAATGTAATCCACTATCCAATTTAATCCATACAACCTTCCAAGTTATATATTTTTTCATTGTTTAGAGAATGCCTTATTAGTTTCTCTAACCAAATCCAAATGTAAGACCTTATATACTTAATATGGTGTGTTAGGTCAGTACAAATGGAAAAAAATAACTTTAAGGTTTCTAGACCAATATCTGTTAATTTCTCTACACCGTCAGCTCAATACAGCAAATTGGGATAACTTTTCCAAACTTAACAGAACAGTGGAAGTTTCCAAAAACTCATATTACATGTATATATATTTATGTTTATTTGTGTAAAAATACCAATAATAGTAGGTTATGCATCAGTAACAGCAACAGTTTTTCCAGGTTCTGTAGTCATCTGAACAAAATTATAGAGACATCCGGGACACTCCATCGAAAGAAAAGAAAATTAACAAAAACCAGGAAACAATAAAGTTCTTTTACTGTTGCAGTAACTGGTACCAAACCAAGCAGATAATATTATCCTGAATTTTTTTTTTTTTCAGTACCAGGGATTGAACTTGGGTTCTTGTGCATCCAAGGTTGGTGTGGTACCACTTGAGCTAAATCCCCAGCCCTATCCTGAATTTTTTTGATGAAGAAGTTGTAGCTTACAGAGGTTAAATACTTTCCCCAAGCATATATAGCTAATAAATGGTAGAAATGGTACTTTAGTTATTTTTTCTAATTGTAAAGTTTATAAAGGTTTATGTCTTCAATAAATCACATCAGATTTCAATGCTTGCTTTATTCATTCACTCATTCATTCATGCATTCATTCATTCATTCATTCATTCATTCATTCATTTATTTATTTATGCAGTACTGGTGATATTGAAGCCAAAGAGTATTGAACTATTATAGAGTCTTACTAAGTCATCGGATTGTACAAGTTGGCTTTGAACTTGTGATTTTCTTGCCTCGTCTTCCCAAATAGCTGAGGTTACAGGCATGACCCAACATGCCTAGCTCAGTGTAGTTAGTTTAAATAATAATTTTATAGTTTTCTGTAAGAAATACATTATCTTTATCTTTTTAAACTTAGAGTTGCATTAATATATTTTAGAATCATTTATTATTTTTTATGTGAACTAATTTATTTTATCTTGACGTATTAGGTCAGGTTTTCCCAAAGTTTGTGCCTTAGGATACTAATTCTATGAAAATTTTATGTGCCTAAAGAAATTTGAAAAATGCTTATTTAATGAAATTGACTATGTCTCTTTATTAGTCTTTAGTATTGTAGTTTCTAGTTTACAATTCCAAGATAGGGATATAGAATGTAATGTTTCCTAAACTTACTGACAAGAGAACCACTTGCAGCTGAACTTTTTTTTTTTAATTTAGTGCATTGGTACATTATATATACACATCACAATTACACTCCATGTTGAGAATTTGTACCAGTATATGACATGATTTAATTCTTGTTTTTCCCCTTCCCCTACCCACCCTGCAATCCCCCGCCCCTATATACACAAGTTTTATTTCCTTTTTTACCATCAATTTTTTCTCTTCCCTCATTATTTACCCCTAAACCCCATTTCCCTTTGAATATTTACTATTTCACAATATCGATCATGCATTCTAGAACACATTTACAACTTCAGTTTCTCATACCAGAGAAAAGATACTACATTTATACATCTGTGACCTATTTATTTCACTTATGAGTATATCCTTAAGGTACGTCCATTTGAGTATAAATGGCTCAACCTCATCATTCTTTATGGCAGCTGAACATCTTATAGGACTGTTGCTCTTTGGAATACACTTAGGGTATTGTTTAAGTTTCCAGCATACATTGTAATATAAAGATATTCCTCCTATTTTGGGAGCTCTACCTTATACTTAAGTCTTTTTTAACACTGTATGTACATTTAAATTTCTGTGAGGATAATAAGCATGTGCATGCCAGGAGTTGAATGGAAAATATAGAAATAACTGGATGGGGTAGGCAGGCATTTCCTAATTATTATATAGTAATCCAGTAGTAATAGGGAGAGCAGCTGAAGTCCTGGAATAATATATTTTTTAAACTTCTCTACTCTCATGTGCAGTTTTAGCTTTTACCTTCATATAAAGCCCACACACAAAGCACTTTCTGAATTGCAAAGATCATCTGTCCAATTGATTGATTATCTGTCTTCCATATGGGATCCTATGGATAAGGGAGTGAGGGAGAGACAGGAGAGAAAGGAGGACCCGAGCCTAGCTCTGTGAGTCCTGGGAAACTGAACTGTAGGTGCTTTTGAATGTTGATGGTCCAGGCTTGGGTAAGGTCTTCCTAGAGGTCTGGGAATGAAAATCCCACTTGGGTTTCCTTCTCAAGCTGCTTACATACATATTTACATATCTTAATGAGCCACTCATTAGAAAAAACATTACTGTCTTGCAGACACTTGTTCTCATTTCTAGCTACAGCCAACATTTTTGAAGGGCTCTGTTGTTACAGCTATACAGTTTTTGGGAACACTTTTTGCTAAGGCTGAGCGTGATTTAGACCTAGTCCAAACACAGCCAACATAGCATCTCTCAGTTTGCCCCATGGCTTTCTCACCTAGCTGCCCTGGCAGTGCCCTGAATATAGAAAGCACAATGTATTTGAAGATCTGATGGGAGCATGGAAAATGAAAACTTTATGCAGGTTTTAATTCTGCAAATAAAACGAAGTGCCTCTTCCGCGAATCCTTACTCCGATCGGAAATCTGAGCCTATTCCATCTGAGCCGCCCGAGCAGTGGAGCAGCTTTTAAAAACGTCTCAGCGATTCTCTGGGTTCCACGAACTAAAATCCACAGGAGATTTGCTCTACTTTCCCCCCAGTAGGGAAGGGAAGAGAACTAAATTTCAGAGTGAGATTCAAGTGCAGTGTCCAGTCTTGATGCGTGGCTGCAAGACAGAAATGAGGGATGGCAGGAAGACTGAAGTCGGAGCCAGAAACAGGTCAGAGTCAAGATTCTGTCTTTTCCTGGCATCATGACCTTGGGGAAGTTACTTAGCTCCAGCTGAAACTGGCAAACTGAGGATGAAAAAGAGATACTTGATGTGGAATTGCTTTGTAGACTTTATTATAAATAGATCTGATGGCTCGTTATTATTGCTATTATAATTATTTGAATACCCTCAGGGACGCTCAAAGATTTTTCTTCAGGATGAGAATGTTGAGGGTGACTGTCCCCAAAGCCCCAGCACCACAGAGTCCTGTGAAGGGACAATTCAAACAGAAAGGAACTAAAAATGGCAGATGCTGTTTTTCTTGTGCTTATTTTTAAACTGTTATTATGGAGAGAAGGAGAGAGAAAAAGAAAGGAAGGCAGGGAAGGATTCGCTGAAGGGTTAAAGCAAGATAGTGCTGTAAAGTGATTCCAGATGTACAAATATTAATATCTCTCTCCCCCTGATGAATGAGAAGGTATGACCCAGCTAGGAAACTGCTAAAATTGCCGGCGCCACAGAGACCTCAGCGATGGCGCAGTGCAGATTCTTATCCTTACCCCGGCAACTGTAATGCTGATGAAGGGCTCGGACCTGCTGGAGCAGACTCTCCAGAACTTCGTTCTGTCCCTTGTGTCTGGGCTCTCTGTCGTCATAGTCTTTCCAGTCTATTGAACAAAAGAAACAAACAGAGGAAATTTTAAAGCAGGGGAGGCCTCCTCCCTGCCCTGCCTCAGGAGTTGAGGTTTTGCTCACGCTGTCCACAGACTCCATGGATGAGCACCCAACACACGCAGAGCTGGCAAACCATGCCAAGTATTTGGAGGCTGCCATTGTTCAGAGTCTGGGCAAAACAGTAATTGTGGTTGATTTTTTTGTGTGTGTCAGGCAGTTTTAGGACAAGAAAAAATAGTAATTGAAAGCCAAAAGAAAATAGAAAATTTGGGAGTCCGGTCTGTCCTCTCCCAGTCCCGCCCCCCTTGTCAGCATCCTGTGTCCTAATCAGTTCCCTGCTCACCTCTCCACTCAGCACCCCACGTCTCAACTGGATTTCTACAGTAGGAAAGAAAAGGGTGGGAATGTGCAGACTAGATGAAATCCACAGTCCCAATGCTTTTATTGTAGGTTTCACACTTTTGGCCAAATTGACATTTCTTTCCAAGGAAAGAGCCTATGTCAGATGCCAAGAAATGGAAATCTACATTTTGCTCTAATGAATGTCTGCTTTGGTTAGCTGGCACAGCAACCTCTGCACATACTCTGAGCCACCAACCACCCTGTCTGCTCAGTCTCTAAATATACAGTATTAGCTTACATGGCAAATTTAAATTGCAATACCCACTGAGATTTTTTTCTCCCCCTTCTATTTTCATTCCATTTGGCTATAATGATATCAAGAGTAATAACTCATATGGGACTAATGTCAAGATTGCAGTTCTGCTGTCTCCAACTCTTAGAGTTTTTTTCAGCAGGTCAGTCATTTCATTGTCCACCTCTTTCTCCTTTATTTTCCCTCCTCCAATTTTCCTTTCTGAACCTTTCAAAAGCAAAAACTTAAAGTGCTTCTTAGTTGAAATGTATTCTCTAAGAATGTTAGTCACTCTTCCCCAGAAAATCTCTTTAGTTCACAAGTATATCTTGGACTTAAATTTTAGCTAAGTGAGTTTTAAATTGCCTCTCCAGCATATTTATTTTAAAATATGGAGTCTTCTTCCTTCAGTAACTTAAGCGTACGTCATACCAGTTAAAGACAGGTAAGAGCATTTCATTTTGATCCATCCAAAGCCCAGGAGTAAAATATATGTAAGAAGAATACAAGTTCTGGAGTCAGAGACATCTGGGTGTGAACCCTGGCTCTTCTCAGGCCTGGCTCATTGTCTGCTTACATTGACAGGGCCTTACTCCCTAATTTGAAAAATGAGGACAGTATCTACTTGTGAGATTTTTATGAGTATTAAATAAGAGGTATATTAGGAATCTGGCACAATGCCTATTACATGACAGGTATTCTATAAATAATAACAGTAAAGCCAATTCATTATGGAAACACAGTTTTTTTGCACTGTCAAAAGTTATCTATTCTTGAAAAGAGGGTCCTCAGAGGTTTTCTAGTGATCTTTCCTTCCCATTCTCTTCTATGCACAGTTCTCTATTTTACCTTTTGAAGGACAGAGGCACAGAGACAACCATTTCAGTCTTCTCTTGCTTGTTGGTGGCATAGCCAGGGCTGTAACATGGTCCAGTGACCATCCATAGGGTGGCCATGCTCATTTTATTATACCGGGGACATTGTTTTTGCTTTTGGGAAGGAAGGTCAGAAGCTAGGGTGGAGTTTGAGTGGCAGGGCTTAGCTGTGGTCAAGTCTGGAGACAGGGAATTGGCAGAGGTGCCTTTTGTAGACTATTTGTTCCTTGTGGGCAAGAACCATGACCTTAATCTCTCTTTATTTCATTTTTCTTCTCGGTAACAGTGTGCTTTAAAACCTCTTTTTGGGTTATGTGAGATTTAAAAGAAATAATGTAAGTAAAGCACCATTCTGGCACTTAGTCGACACTTTATTATATCATTGGTGGGGCATTGGGACTGGAAGTATGATGGCATCCAGTAGCTGGACTAGGGAAGGATTTTTACTGGAAAATTTGGAAAAAAGCTTTGGGAAAAGACTCCCAGTCACTCTTACACTAGTTGTAGCAGGCACAGCGAGAATAAAAATTGTCTCCTTGGGTTCCCAAAGGTCATTACCGGTTTGTTCTCTTGGACACGTATCTGAAGTGTGCATCAGATGATGAGCAAGATCCTGAGCTTGAGTAAGGTCTCCTTGGTGACTCCATGGTCATGAACATGCTAATACATTCTGATGAGTGTCAATGCTGCCATCAGTGCAAGGGGAGATGAAATGGGCTTGTTTTTTTTTTTTTTTTTTTTTTTTAGCTGAGCCCTAGTACATCAAGGGGCAATCTTGATCTGATGACTTTATGATACATTAGAAAATTGCTAATACTAAATTGCAGCCCAAATGAACACTAGACATGATGCCAAGGTTTTTGGAAAGAATAAGTTTTTTTCTGGTAGATGTTTGGAAGGTTCTGATGGCTACATAAAATAGGAGACTTTAGGGATGAGGGAGAAAATTGAAAATATATTAAGAAATCAGGAATCTGACAGGAGTAAACTTAGCATGGTAGGAAAAGCGCAGATTGTACCACACAATACAGTTCACTGTTCTGGTAATGAGACACTTCAGTTGCAACACAATGCAGAGCTTACATTCACTGGCCATATCAGGGCTTTCTTGATTGTAACTCAGACAAGCCTGTCTGGGTGCTTTTCTCTTATTATGTACCATACCATATAACATAAGTCTATAAAAACACATTAAGACCTTTTGTAAAAATATAAAAAAGTTTTATAGCTTACTGGAACATATTACTAAATTTCCAATTACTCTGTCATGTTAGAATACATTGTCCTCTAGTAAATATCTGAATACTGATATATGTTACATCACAATGTCATACTCTGTTTATAAATAGAAAGGGAGCATTTTTACATTGTTCTTTCCAAGTGATATGGCATGTCTGCAACAACTATAACCATATGTTAGGGTTTTATTACTTTGTCAGTACACCTACTAATCAAATGTACTGTTTGAAAAGCATTGCTATTTAATGCTAATTATCAGTACATAAATGATTCTTCTAAGTCCTGAGCAACTGTTCTTGTCATTCTGGAGAGACCTTTACAAATGAGCTCTGAGACAGTGTCTGAAGAGAATTTGCAGTTTATAGAACTTGAACTTCTGACCTTTAGAAATAAATGCATCCATATCGTAGATTTGAAATTGTATGGGATATACATTTCGAGTATGTTCCCTCCTGCTTCACTGTCAGGTCGACTGAGACCAGTAGCTGTGTGTTTTTCTGTGTACTTTCGGTCTCTTCATCTACAGGGATGCATACTCTCCCTTCTCGTAATGTGATTGGTTCTCTTAGTACTTAATCTTGTAATTTGTGTTTCTGATAAATATTCAGTAATGAAGATGTCCACATAAGACTAGAATCATTCTTTTGTCAAATACAGGGGGCATTAGAGGCCTTGGAGATCTCTGATGTGTGCTTCAAGTCCGTGTGTGACCCAGGATACCTATCTGAATCCACCAGAAGAGGCAGTCAATGTGTTTGGCTGACCTTAGTCTGCTTGTTTGCCTGCAGCAGGGCTCTAATAGTTATCACAGCATAGGACACGTGGCAGGGACTTGACAAATTCAGATTTAATTCTTGGCTCAGACACACACCATTCATGTGCAATGACCTTGTGCAACGACCTCTCTCAATCCCAATTCAAAAACTGGACTCTGTGTTTCTATGTTAATAGTTCTGTCATCAATAAAGTAGGTCATTCCATATAGAGTACTTAGATTTAGGCTCTGTGTGAAATGAAAATTTACCTCTAATGTTGATAGTGTTGCATATAGTCTTAGCAGTGATGCTTATCCACAAAACAGGAAAGAGGATGGAAGATTGCAGTGAGAACTAAGAGGGAAATTGCATGTGAGAGTGTATATCACCTGAAGCGTAGGCGATAAGGCTATGTTATAAAACTTAAAAAACTGCAGAAACCCTTGAAATAGAGTATCAAACGAGCCTATAATCTCATAACCCTGATGTCCAGAGTAAAGATTATCAAGATATACAGACACACCCTTCCTAATTATAAGTGAACTTATATGAAAAACTCCCACCACTTGTATTTTCTTTTTTACATAAAACTTATACTGTAGAAATTTCTTCCACAAAATAAATGGCTTTATGAATGCCATTGTAGTGGTTGTGTTTAGTTCTGTAGTATAGATAAGAATATATTTTTGACATACCTAACTTTAAATTAATGTTGGATAGTTCTCTCCAAGACATATATTTCACTATTATCAGCTTACTGCCACAATACACATCTTGGTACAGAATTGCTCATCTGAATCTCTGTTTCCTTAAGTTAGGTTCCTAGGAAATAAATTTTCTTAAGGTAGTTGATATAATATAGCACAATGTGTTCCATAAAGGATGTAGTAATTTTCACTTTCACAAGGAATACATAATATCAGTTTTTACTTTCATATTAGTGACTTTTTTGAAAACATAAAAACAATCCAGAGCAGTGAACTCATTACAAAGACAAATCTATCATATTATCTGTGTGGAAATATTTGCTCTGGTTAATTACATTTTCTGGTTAATAATTACCAAACATTCCAGGAATGAATTATTTACCTTCAAAGAATTTTTTTCAGTCAGCACTGTAAATGTTATAGATTATATTTGTTACAGAATGCCTATTTGTAGGAAAACTTTTCTTCTGGCAGAATTTCAGATTAGTAAAATTTGTCAGGTTTTGTTCTAGGAAACTGAGGTGATGTACCGCAGGTATCTATTGAGGACTAAGAAAGGAAGGAAAGTGCTAGTGTGGGGTACGAACTCTGGGCCAACCATTCCTGCAGGGTCCCCACTACTCCTTCACGAAGCCCTGTGAAAGATAGGACTAGACGCATTGTGCAAATGTTAACTCGAGGCTCTGTGAGTTTAAGTAACTTCTGAAGTAACTTTTATAGAAAGGTCTGATGTCTCCCAAGATCAGGGCTTTTTTGTTCCAAATTCCCTCTCTTCACTTGAGTAAGCTGCCTTCCTCTGACTATATTTGCAAAGAAATCATTCATTTTGTGACCCAGATGCTGTCCTGTGGTTTTATGGGTTGCAAGCAGCGGGAGAAGGGGAGGGTAGTGGTGCTTGGAGTTGGACTCTGTTGATCTGCTGGAGAGTAGAAATCACCTACTAGAAGGAGAGGAGGAGGCAGGTGTTGTGATCTGAGCAGGTCCCCATCCTTTCATGTTATAAGCCGAGACTTGAACGAAATATTGTTGTCCCTGAAAAGAATTAAAATAGATAACACATCAGGCATTTCAATCAGTCAGTTTCACCCTCAGAAAAAGATCTCTCTTAACTTGCTCATCTCTTTGTAACTTTACTGTCCATGCCTTAGCCTTCTTTTAAAAAACTGTTATGTTTATCTATTATAGTAACCACATTTAAAATGTCCTTTTAGTTTCTATGTACTTTCTGTTTTAAAAATTGAGATACATAGTTTTTCGATCCCTCTTCCCAAAAATCAAATAAAAAATTTAGAAGTTATACGGTTGCATAGGATTTAACAAAAAGCAGTGATTCTCCCATCCTTACCTCTTTTTTCTTATTTTCTGATCCCCAGAGGCAACAATTGTCACTTCCTTTAGCTGATCAACTTACTTTAGAAAATTAACAAGCTGTAGTAAATATTTTTTCAAACTAATGCTTTAAAAACCTTCATTCTTCATTCTTTTACTGGCTGCATAGTACTTCACTATACCAAATACTATTATCTGTTTAGCCAGTTTCTCATTGGTGGACATTGCATTGTTTCCATTTTGTACTACAATAAATAATGCTGCAATAAATGTACATTGCTCAGCTGATAAAGCATTTAAAAATTAATTCTTTGATGTGTCATCAATTTTACAATCATTATTAAAAAAGTGTCTTTAAAATTTTTTTTTTGTAGTATTAAGAATCAAGGAGCTGTTTTTGGTCACTGAAAATCCTTTAAAGTGCTTTATATGGTTTTACTTTTTGCTTTGACAATATTTTCTTTTCCCTAATGAATGCAAAGGGGCTTAGGAGAAGCCAGCATTTGAAGAAACATTGCTTGCAAATATTGTAAAATGGCATTTGAAGTTAAAAAAATAGTAAATCTTTGTAGAGCCTTTGCTAGGGATTCAATAATATTGGCCTTAACAATATTATGAAGTTAAATTTTTTTCTAATATTGAAAATGGGTTTCTGTGCACCCTAAGGCTGTAGGGATTTTGTAGAAGTGTAAATCTACTTCTAGGCTTTTATATGATTAGTATAGTGTCTGCATTGCTCTTATTGGATGGCCAAGTGGAAAAACTTAATCCCTGTAGAAATTAGTTCAGATATTAGTGAAACCCTCTTTGGAGGGTTTTCCATTTTTATGACTGTATCCCTTTTTCTTTTAAGCAATGGAAATTCCCTAGGGTTCCTTCTGGCCTTGTTCCATCATGTGAGCCATAGGGTTGGAATCAGCCTTCTGCTGATACCGTCTCTGGGGGCCACCCACTCAGGTTTGTTTGCTCTGGTAATCCACAGTTCTGGCCTCTGGTGCAGACATGCGATTAGGACTAAAAGTCAGGATTCTTGATGGTGACCCAAACACCAAGAATTCTATTAGAATAAGCTGGTTCAAACTTGGAAAGATGCAACCTACTGCAGCTTTTCAATGCTGGGTTTCAGGATTATATTTTACAAATAACTGTTTTCATTCACTAACCTTTAAGAAAATAACAACAGCAAAAGTTTCCCTCTTACTTTCCCCATATGAAGGTTTTGATATTATTTGATTTGGGCAAAAAAGTTTTAAGTTCTCTTCAAACAGATTTTGATTAAAAGGGATTTTTATCTTTTGCATTGTAATTGAGGACATATACCTTTTGTTCCAGTTCGAAGTCGGTGGTTTTGTTTTTTGCAATTTACATGTTCATATTGTTCATAGTTCCACAAATAATTACTCTTTGAGTTTAGATCAGTTAAATAAATAAACATGGTTTGTTCTAGTTTTTCATTCGCAGTTTAAATTGTAGGTTACTGAGAAGTGTATCTCCACAATATGTAGTTTCTGTTTTTATGAAAACAGATTTAGACAGACCCCCCCCTTTTAATCAAGGGCAAAAGGATTTCTCTCAGGAAATTGTGTGACTCCAATTGATGACTGATCTCCACTGAGGCTGTGGGTGTGAGGGCTAGATAAGGCTGTTATTTTTACCATCAGACAGAGAGTCAAAATTGGATCTCTCAGAGCCTTTGATCCCCCTGAAGATTAGACTGTGATCCAGAAAGCAGCAGCTTTCAAGGCTTGCATGAGGCCAGTCTTTTTCTGATCTCCTTAGAACATGGCAGCTTACAAAGTGGTTCATGCTGTCTGCTTACTCCTTTGTGAAGTTCAGATTATGGATACCAGACATATCATGTTTAATGAGTGGCAGTTGTTGCCAGAGGCCTGGATGTTGACTGTCACTTCCAGAGTAGGCATTTGCTATCAATATCTCCACATGAACCTCAGTGACAGGAGATAGCAAGCACACCAGGGAGACATTTACCGTTGTAAGTCCTGTGATGGTGCATCTCAGAGTGTGCAGGTTATCCATGATGATTTCTCCAGCCAAAGGAGAAAAGTCTTTAGATTTACTCCATTCCACTAGAAGGGTGGGACCAAGGGGAGGAGAGGATAAAATTCAGTCATATGTCAAGAAGCATCATAGAAACTAGCATATAACCCTTCTTAAAACCAATGTTTGCAACCTTCTTTTCTTATACTAATGCATCTGACAATCATCCTTGGGATGTGAAGTCACTTTCTAAGTTCACCATTATTTTTTAGAAGAGGAGCCAAAAAAATGATGATTCCATAGTCATTAGTATTTCTGATGGGTTTTTAATACCTTGGTAGATAGGTTTTTATATAAATATATATGTATATATACACATATATTTAATGTTCTTAGTGTGAAGTATAGTCTATATGAAACGCAGTCATATTGCTTGATGACAGGGATACGTTCTGAGAGTTTGCATCATTAGACAGTTGTATTCTTGTGTGAATGTCATAGGAGTGTACTTACACAAATTAAGTGAGCAGTGATAACACTCAGGAGGCAATATGTATCCATGCCATCATTGACTGAAATGTCCTTATAGAGTGTATGACAGTTGTGCAGTATGACACAACTATTGTTATATAAAGACACATTGTGTGTGTGTGTACATATGGATACTTAGAATCATACTGAGGTACATATAGTGACAGTTCATGGTATACATATATATGTGTACACACACACACACACACGGAAGAAAAATCACTCAGGGCACCCAGAAATCAAGGGTAGCTTAGAACTGTCTTCTGCTCACTCTCCAGGCTTGGCTTCTACTTCATCATTAGCCTAAAAATTCTCTTTCAAGGTTCCAGTGACATTCTCATGCCACGCTCTTCCTATAGTATCTCATATACTATCTCCTCTTTCTCTTCTCCTTCTTTCTGAAATCTTCCAAATTTTATCATTGACTTCTTTCAGCCTTAGGATGTGGGGTTTGTGGCTGACCTGTTCAGTGTTCTTCTATCCTGACATTCTCAAGGCGGATGCTCACTCATGGTTAAGTCATCCAAGTTCTAATGCCCTATTTTACTGTGAGACCATGTTCTTTCATAACATTTTCCATTGGTTGTAAAACCATGGATAGGAGAGATGTGCCATGCATCATGGGTAAAACATGTCTTAACTATTTACACATGGCAGGATTTAAGTCAAGCAGCAGCAAAGCAGGAGCTTAAGGAGCTGAAGTCACATGGAAAACCAGTTCTCTGTTTTTCTAAACTTCATGGTGACTAACCAGAGGTTGGAAGATTTAAGGTATATGCTCTATAACACTTTCATACTTCAAAATTAATCCAAACCATCTCCAAATCCTGCTGTTCCTCTTGAGTCATTCATTCCTGTGCTTTGGAGCTTCCTGTCCCTGATTTCTCTACTCCTCCTTCTCATGTCCCTGGGGATCTGGCTTAGTTTCCTGACTCTCTTGAAATTGCTCTTGCATGGATACTCAGCACAGCCTCTTGTTTGGGCATCTCACCACTTTTGGCCTCTTTCCTTTTTGTAGCCTTCTTTGCTTTCTGTCTTGATTCACCCTCTGGTATTCCTACATGTTGACCACCATTTTCTAGGGTCTTTCTGGGTTCTCCCCCTTTTTCTTTGATATTATTTTCATTGGGGATTTGCTCTTGGCTCTTTTTTTTTAACTATGTACTTTGTCCATGGTGCCTCCTCTAAATCTCCACCTGAGTGTTTTTCACTTGATTTGAATGTTCCTTAATTACCTTTCTTTGCTAAAAGCATTTTCTTAATCTTAGCTAATTACATTTCCATGTATCCAGTCACCCAACCAAAAATCTCATAGTATCTTCGCTTCTTTCCAGAATTCCATACAGTCAGTTAATCGTTAAACCCAATAGTTTCCACTTTTAAAATGGCTCTTGTTCTTTTCATTTCTCACTGTGATACCCTTAGAATAGACTTTTATAATCATAAACATCAACTTTGCAATAGCTTCCTAATTGACTTTTTCAGTTTGTCTCCTTATCCTTACATACAATCTTCCTACTATTGCCTGAATTGTAGTTTGAAATTCAGATCTAATTGTTTTACTTCTTTATCTAAAACCTTCTTATAGTGTCTAGTTGCTTTGAGAATAGAATGAAGTTTTAATAAAGCTTTTAAGGAGCCTGTTATCTGGTCTCAAAATTATACTACTGTCCTCATCTTCTGTCATTTGGAGAAGAAAATCTTTCCCCGTTATCTGATTTTTTTTTTTTTCTTTTTTGCCTCTGTCTTTTTAACTTTTTTTTTTCTGAGACAGGGTCTCGCTTTGTAGTTCAGGCTGGCTCTGAGCTCTCTATGTAGCCCAGGCAAGCTTCGAACTCAGCAATCCTCCTGTCTCTGCTTCCCAAGTGCTGGGATTACAGGCGTGAGCCACCACGCCCGGTTGCCTCTGTCTTTAGTTCATCTTCCAATCTTTGCTTACTGAAAGTCTAGTAATCTTCTAAGACCTAGCAAAGTCAACTCTAAATTCCTGAAGAATAATTAATTAAATACACCTGTTTTTGTTTACCCATAGTCCTTTACTCATATAAAAATAAGATTTGTTACACTGTATTATGTTTTATGATATGTCTTTTTCTTTTGTTAGATTGTGAGCAACTTGAGAATAGGAGGAATGTCATTCATTATTTTCTCTATGGTGCTTTATATTGACTGAACATGTCTCTATACACAGGCATATGAAAACACATATATATAACCCCAGATAAGACTACATTTTCCCTCTCAGTATTTTCTATGTTTTATTGTATGTTTATGTGTATACACACACACATACTGTTCTGCCCTCAGATACAATAGTCTTTTCTCCTCTCTAGTTCTGTATATAGATTTTATCTTATTATACATATTTGTATGTACATATGCAGACACATGCATAACCCTAGAATAGACTACAAATCTTTGTCTAGCATGGAGATATTTTTTCCATGCGTATCTTCTAAAGTCACCTACTTTTGAAGCTCTCAGGCATGTTATAAAATATAGTAAGAATCAAAAGATTAAAATTATTACCTATTAAATCAGGCCTACATCTTTTTACAAATACATATTGTAAAATTAAATGCTAAATAAATTATATTTATGTGTATATATATATATATATATATATATTTTTTTTTTTTTTTTTTGAGACAGGGTCTCACGTTGTAGTTCAGGCTAGCTCTGAGCTCACTATGTAGCCCAGGCAAGCCTCGAACTCAGCAATCCTCCTGTTTCTGCCTCCCGAGTGCTGGGATTTATGTATATTTTTGAAAAATGTTTTATTTTGCTTTGGAGCTCTCAACTTTCCTAAACTAGTGAAAATTTGTAATTAGTATAAAGTTGCACCTAATTCTAGCTGAAGAAAAAAACAATTGAGGGAATTATTACCAATAAAACAAAAAAACAATCAAAAAAAGAATAGCAAATATGCAAGGATATCTAGGAAAGAGTAAAGAAAACAGGAAAATTCTAGAATCAAAAATGTCCTCGGTTGCTGTTGAGGCATACATGATTGATTGGTACAGAGGAGGGTCAAGTGGAAGGTTTATAGTAAAAGACTCTAGACTAAGAACGCAGGATAACTTCCTAACTAAAGGATGAGTAAAGGATTACTGGGGATAATAACAAATGATTTGGCAAGTGGTTAATGAGAAGTTGCTCAAAGATACAATGTTTAAAGTTTCTAAAGAAGTCACAATTCAGTTTTGAATAAAAACAGTTCTTGTTCTATTGAAATGTTTTACAATGCATATTTCAGATGGAAAAAGTCCTGTTATCTTCGAAAAATAGAAGCAGGTTTGTTAGGAGTGGTTCTGCTTTGGGAGTTACTAGAGAATTATAAACAATTAAGTCTAATTAGATCTTATAACACATCTGAGTTTCAAAAGGAAAGGAATTAATGAGCAAATTACAGTGGAAGGAAAAATGTTCTCCTTGTTGGAGTGGCCAATCTATTCTGGGGTGGTCAACAGTCTTTTCCTTATATGCATTTCCAAGTTGTTGGACTCCTTTTAGTAGGAAGCCACACAGATGCAAGTGACTCTTGGTCATTTAAAGAACATGGTAGGACTTGGAATAAATAGGAGTTACTTTGAGAACACCTGGGATTTCTAAGAAAGCAAGTTCGCATATTCCTTCTGGAAAGTTGTTCATTGGTAAAGATTCAGTAATAGAGGCCTGAGAAAATAACTTACAAACCTACTTTAAATCTCTGAAGGTCTGGGGAGGTATGTATGTGAACTTTAAAACTGTATGCAACTTGTAATTTTAAGATAAAGATCAAAGAAACTGTTTCTACTTGAGTTTGGGAAAAGAAGCAACATTTAATCGTACAACGGCTCATAGCAGTTAAAAATTAACAAGAAAGGTAACAGACATATTCCTTATTAATAGTCCTTAAATTTTGCATTAATACTCCTTAAAATTTTGCTCTGGCTCAAACTGTGATTCTTTGTATATCAAATAACCAAATATTTCAAGTGGGAAGCTTTGTTATTTTAACCAATACTTCATTTTAAAGCTAAAATTCAAAAATATAGAGTCATTTCAAGAGTGCTATGGTTTGATGATGGGTTCCCTCCTCTGAAACTCGTGTTGAAATTTGGTTCTCAGCATAACAGGGTTGCAAAGTGGTAGGGCTTTCAATAGATAATTAGGTTGTTAAAAGGGATTAATGCCTTTTTCACAGGAGTGGGTTAATTCTCATGGGACTGGATTAGCTACCACAAGAGCATATTGTTACACAGCAAGGCAGCCTTCTGCGTGCTCCTGCTCAATCTTCTGCTTTTTGCCATGGGTTAAGACAACACAAGACCCCTGTTGTGCCATGTACTTGGGATTCCCAACCTTGAGGACCATGAGCCAAAATAAATCTCTTCACTTTATAAGTTTCCCAGTGTCAGATACTTAATTATAGGACGAGAAAATGGACTGAGAGAGGCAGGAAAGTTCTGGCTTCACCCCACTGCCTCCTGATAGCAAATGTTTAAAACACAGTTATGAAATTTATGAAGAAAAGAACATCTGACATTTCTGGCTCTGCTTGCCTGAAGTCTATAAAGTGATGAGACATGCCACAGAATCACTGACAAAAGTAGCCAGTTTTATGACTTGATGTGTTTGGGTCCACGATCAGGGACCATCCCTTAAGGAGTACGTGAATTTCAAGCCTCAGGATGCGTGCAGTCTAAGTGATTCATACGCCCTCCTTTAGCTGGTAACACTAAAGTCTCAGCCTAGCTTTTTGAGGGGTGAAGACTATAAAAGTAAAAGCAGAAAGAAACAGCACTGCAAGAAAGTTGAATTAACTTCTCTTCAATTGATTTTTTAAAACAATATAAAAGCTGCTGTACTGTGAAGTTTCCTTCTAAAGTTCCAAATGCCTCACAGCCCAGTTATTTTGGCCTCTTCACACATTGCAGGTATATACTGTAAAAGTTAATGTTCTTTGCCTCACCCACACCCTCCACTTAGTCTTGTCAGTCACTTGACCTCAGACCATTGCTTATGCTATTTTCTCTTTATATGTGCACTAATGTGTAAAGTCTTTCTTCAAATGGGTAAGGTTCAATGTTTCTTCCTTATCGTAGCTTTCCCCAGTTTCCTAATGGCAGTATACTTGCTAGCTTTCTCGTAGTGATTTTTCTCTTATATCATGTTTGTTTCATTGTCTTGCATTTTTATTTTTATGAAACCTTTCTCCTTTATAAGCTCTTTGAGAGGACAGACTGTATCTGATTAATACCACTTTTCAAAGTACCTATCTTAGTCCATAATACAGTGTTAGTGGCTCTATAAATGTCGGGTGAGTTGAGTACTTGATCCTTAAATTTGGAATATGTAGTACCTAAGGTAGAAGACAGCTGATGCTGGTATACAGATCATAAGAAAACTGTTAGAATTGAGAAGCAAATTAAAAATGAGAATGGAAGTTGTTTGTGCTGCTGAATTTGTAGCTTCCATCCTTTGGCATCCTGGACTCTTGTCCATACTATGTCTCAGAAACACACAAACAGAAGTGTTTTCCTGTCCCCTCTTTATTGGAACCAAAACGGCATTCTTCCTGGTCGCACTCACCCTGGCGCCTGAGCTAATGAATGGAATTTGGCTAGACTGCCTCGCCCAGCACCAGAGCATTATGAAATCTTCCTCAGATCCATCCACACGTGCAGTTTCTAACCTTTGAGGCCAGCCATAATGCAAGAGGAAGTGAAAGGGAGGAAAGGACATGTGGAGAAACCAAAACAAAGAGCACAATTCATTTCTATGAAGACAAGAAGAGGTATCGTGCTGCAACAGAGACCTGCTCAACACTTGTGGGTATTATGTTGAGAACTGATTTGAGAACTCTGAAGCTGGGAATTTCAGCTTTGGCAAAATACGAGGTTGGTGCTGCTTGCATTTTTTTTTTTTTTTAATTCCCTTGGTAGTCCCAGGAGCAGAGGCATGCGTTACTTTCAAACAAGAATCTTTATTGTTTGCATAGCACACAGCCACTCAGTTAATTAGAAAAACATTTTTTTCCCAAATTAAATTTCCCTACAAAAACAATGAATTAAATTAAGGGGAAAGGCCTCTTTTTTTTTTTTTTTTTGACACACTAAGTCTTCTTGCACCTACCACTTCTAGAAAATAAAAAACTAAGTTAGAATTGGAAGGATATATTCACTTATTTATTGTTAGTTTTTACTATCATGAAAATAATTTGAGCCTTTCTGCCTACATTCTGTACTCTCTAGGTTTTGCTTGTGCTAGGATAAGAGCTATGTGCAGATACAGTTAGGGAGCAGAGACTGTTAAGTTTTCAGGTTTTAAAAATGAACGTAAATGACTGAACCACTTTGTCCTTCTTTCTTTCCTCTTCCTTTTTCACCCCCCTTTCCCCTTCCCCTTCTCTTTTTCTGTCCCTCTTCTTTGTTGTGATTATGGAGATTGGAGAGGCCTTCAGACTGACCTACATCCCCAGCCCTCCCTTTTTTACTTTTTATTTTGAGGTAGAATTTTGTAAGTCACTAAATTGCCTAGACTGGGCTTGAATTCTCCTGTTTCAGCCCCTCACAGTGCTGGAATTACAAGTGTATGCTACCCAAGATGTCTCTTACCTAAATTAATTTTTTTCTTGATCTTGGATTTCTAAATGAAAGGTATTTTTAAAATTATTCTAGCTAATCCTGTTAGTTTACTCTATCAATGGCTGACATGAAGTATTTCTTGAATGAATACTTGTCTACCAGAAGCCCAGTGGCTGCTAATTCATGTCTTCCATAATGCACTTTTCTGGACACTTGACCAGGGTACTTTAAAAAAAAAATTCTCTTTCAAGTTTTCTGTAGTTTGGGAATGAGAGTCTGAATAATTGTTCATATATATATAAAATTCTTCATCTATCTATCTATGTATCTATCTATGTATCTATCTATCATCTATTGATCTATCTTATCTATCTATTTAGCTATCTTCTCACGAACCAGGAAGGTTTTAGATTGATCACAGGTAGAGTACAAAGTCCACTCATGTCACATCTATGACTGTGTCTTGATAGCGTTGCTTTCAGAGGCGGTGCACACAGAGAGGTGGAGGAAGGCAGAGCTTGCCTCGAACCCACCTTTACTTGGGACACCTGAGGCAAGGTGCAGGAGTCGACCCCTATAAACTTAAAATTTCAGAAATTTTGTCAGCTTAGCCGTCACTAAAAGTTAAATTATGTAATGTGATTTTAAATAAACTGTACCCAAACCAGAAGGCATATGTTGAAACTCATTGCTCCCTATTTTACTGTTTTATTTTTGGGTGTGTGTCCTTGAGGTTATTGACATCTGTTTTAGCCATGAAAAGAATATATGTGATATATCCACACATTTCTCCTCCATATCTGTTTAGGGATATCATGTTGGGATCTTGGAATTGACTGCTTTTGGAATATTTACACCACAGAAGTCAGCAGATGCTGTTAATCACAACTTGATATATTATTTCATAGGCTGTCTAGAGGAGGATAGCAGTAAACTGCAGTTCTTTAAGCCAGCTAATACTTTTGGTAGCATGAAAGAACTCCACATCTGAGCAGTTCTACCTGAGCTTCATAGTTAATATACTTTGTTATTATATTAGTATTTTATTATGCATTATTATTATATATTCATGATTGGTGTATATGAATAGTCAGGTTTTGGATAATGGGCTGAAAATAGGCGCATAGTTCACCAAATCAAATAAACATCTTACTTTTTCTCTTTTCTTACAACGCTACGTCTCTTAGCTATAATATATGTAGACTTTCACTTATGTAGATTGTTTTTGTGGCAGTTGTTGTCTTAGAAGAAACTGTTTTTAAGGACTATAATGGATGTAACTGAACAGCAGCAGGGAACTCAAAGTGAATGACAATGAGGGAGGGAGCTGCAGGATGAGCCTGTGGCTCATTCCTTCTCCCCAGAGAAGAAGCAGCGGGCCACCTTTTCCTGGGAGGACAGTTCTTCTGAAGCAGCTTCCTGGGAGTCTGAAATTACTGTGTTGTTTGTTTGTAGCGGAGCAATGCCATTGCTGCCTGCAGGGAGTGTGGTCTGGCAAGTTCTTTTATATTGCTCAAGAATAAGGAGCCAAGAGAGCACAGGATCAACTGTCTGACTTACACTAGACATGTGGCCAATTCACAGCTTTCTGAGTCCTGTTGAGCACTCCTGGAATTAAAATAACCAGCCCCGGGGTAAAAGCAAACACATCCCAACTTCCTGTCAGATGCACTTCTACCTAGATAGATGTATTCTGTTTGGCTTTTTTCTTTTCTCCACTCCATCCATTTAAAGATCCATTTTTTCCTTTATAACTTTTAAGAAAATAAACTCTTGTTGAAGGACAGAATCCACACCATGTTGGTCTTTGGACTTCCAACCCATTTTTCCTTTAAAGTGTGTCATCTGGGCTCATCAACTGGGTTTGACTTCTGTGTGAATTTCTGTGTGTATATGTATGCATGTGCACATGCATGTGTGCGTGTGTGTGATCTTTCTATCCTCATTTTTGCAGCTCCTACATAACTGCAACTTTGTATCCTTTGACCTGTATTTCTCTATTTTGCCCCTTTCCTCCGATGCCTGTGGTAAACACAATTCTCTCTTTTTCCTAAAATTTTGACTAATTTTCAGATTACATGTATAAGAAGAACCTGAGATCCAGTTTATTTGACTTAACATACTATTCTCTAGGTTCTTCCAGGTTGTGGCAAATGATGTCAGATTATCGATCAGCTGGGTTACAGGGGTATAGGCAGACAGTGACATGACCCCTGGCTTCAAAGAACTTATGGTTTAATCGTATGGTCCATTTTTACAGAAGACAGGAAATGGAGAGAAATCTCGTCCATCTCAAATCACAGTTCTATCCCCATTATGATGCCTGACTCATCTCTTCTGTGGAAAACCTAATCAAACAAAAGGCTATGCCTCCTTTAATTTTAGGTCATCTTCTCTCATTTGCCTAGTAATTTTATCATCATTCTTTCTGGCACCAGTACTCTCTACTTCATACTGTAATGGTTTATATATTTGTATTTTTAGTTCAACTTGCCAATATAGTTCAAATTGATGTCCATACAACTTTTTTTTTTTGAGACAGGGTCTCGCTTTGTAGTTCAGGCTGGCCCTGAGCTCACTATGTAGCCCAGGCAAGCCTCGAACTCAGCAATCCTCCTGTCTCTGCCTCCCGAGTGCTGGAATGACAGGCGCGAGGCACTGTGGTATGTGGTGCTGATTGCTGGTTGATTGTTGATGGGCGTGAGTCACCACACCCAGCATTGTGTGTGGTTACTGGGATTGAACTCAGGACCTTGCGCTTGTGAGGCAGGCGCCGGAACCACTGAGCTAAATCTCTGGCCCATCCATACAACTTTTTTTTTTTTTTTCGTCCATACAACTTTTAAATTCCATTATTATCATCATTTGTACCCAAGCCACCATCAATTAACATGCATATTCCTATATCCTATAATGATCTTATAGCTAACTAGCTTCTACCCCTATCCATATGTTCAGCGGTCTACTGAAGGCAGAATGATCTTCTCAAAGCATAAGTCATGTTAAATTCCTTCCTACATGGAAAACTAGTTATGGTTTCCTGATGAATTTAGAGTGATATTCAATTTTCTTAACCTAGTCTATAACATGAGCTAACAAATTGAGATTTGTTAGAGCAGATCTAGCCAGCTACTTATTTGTAAAACTGGTAAGCTAAGAATAATTTTACATTGAAAACAGTCATATTATTTAACAACTACAAATAAAAATTTTTTAAATGCAACCCAGTTCATCTGTTTACTTTCTGTTTCAATGAATGAGTTGTATTAAAGACTATTGGGCCTGCAAATGCTAAAATATTTGCTATCTGACCCTTAAGAGAAAAGTTTGCCAACTCTGGGCCTATAAGGGGTCATGGCTTCTTCCTGCTTCTTTGTACCCCTTCCCTTCCATTCTACCTATTTTGATTCATTTGAATTTTCTTGTTCTGAAATTTACCAATTATTCCTACCAGACTCATTTTTCTTCTAATTATAGCATGACTTTAGCATTTCTCATTATCTATAATTGTCTTATTTATTAGTTTACTTGTTTACCTCAGATAATATATATTCCATAGGTCTTTCTGTTTTATTTTCCACTGTATTCCTTGGTCCTAAAAGAGGTAGTACACATTGTAGGATTTCAAAAATTTATGTAAAAGGAAATACTCATCTTTTCTCAAAGTTCTTCAGGGTATACTGTGTCTGCTTCTTGTTTATATCTCAGAGTTTCAAAAATTGCCGTTGTGTGAACAAAATGCCAGTCACTTTCCTATCCTCTTGGGACAAAATGCAAAACAACAACAACAACAACAACAAATAACTTTTGCTAGCTGGAGTCCAAGACACAAAACTCTGTTGCATCTAACCTCCATTGTTTGAGATCATATTCTAAGGAGAGGTCAGGATAGGTCTAGAGAACAGTGGCTGTGAGACTATCAAAAGTCCCACTGAAGTGTTTTTCTAGTTGATACAATGAGGCCAGGCTTTATATTACTTTTAAAAACATATGTCACAAAAATGAAAGGTAAGGAGAAATCTTGAATAAAAACTTATAATGGAAACTAAAACTTTGTGATCTTTGGAGGATGCTGAGAGGTTGTCTATTGATATTTACTAGAAAATTGTTCTTTACTTATGAGCATTTCAATTAATCCTCAATCTGCAGACCAGGAAACCAACTCTTAAATACCCAGCTTGAGTTCACACTACTCATCAGTGCAGATTTTGGATTTGAACCCTTCTCCATCTTGTCCTCCCAAGTCCATGTGGGGAGAAAGTGATAAATGGACTAACAGCCATGCTGAGATCTTGGCTAGAGAAAGCTCCAGCTGTGGATGGGTTGCAGAAAGTATTTGCTGTACTGGACTTGTGCTCTATGAACTTCAGGCAAGGACTACTTGTAAGTGCCTCTGTCCCTTTCCCCCAGGGGCCACAGTTTTTCCAACACTGTGATTTCCTTGTTACAGCTTTAAGAGAGAGAGCAGAAACCACCTAGCAGAACAAGGGATTGTACTGATGGGGGGGGGGGGCCTGTGAATTTCATGAAGGTGTGGTGTATTTCCACGACAACTACCTGTGGTGATGGTGGCTAAGATAAGTACAGATTAAAAGAACTAGCACAGAAGACTTGTGGAAATTGCTGGCCTATAACTTGAGCCTGGTTCATGTTTCGTAACCTTACAAATGCCAACTCTTTCACTACTCCCCTCCAGCAGCCCCCTCTGAGCACTCCCCCTACTGAATGAGGTTCAGATCTCTTTTTCCACCTGTCTCTGTCCTCTCCGGCTAGAGACATGTAGGCTGGGACAAGTGATAATATGGGAAAGATCAACTCCCGAGCAGAAGCAGTCACCAAGGATCTAAAGGAATTTGTGGGAGAATATATAAGTAAATAAGAAAGAACCAGACCACCTTGGGAGCAGCTGCCTCTGTTCCTTCTCTATCTCCCTAAGTGGAATGTGTTGTTTGGAGCTCTTTTCTTCTGTATTTGCTTTCACATTCTACTGTAAATTACTCAACAAGGTGCCTTTTTGATCCTGAAAATCCAGTCTTTAGATTTTCCCATCAAGGCCAGAAAATGCCTCCCATAGCTTCCAAGGGAGACAAAAGCCTTGTTTTCTGTTTTTAGGCTCAGCCTTATTTCTATGGGGATTATCAGACTAGCTGATGTTAAAGCACAACTCTTATTATGTTGTCATGGGGTTTCTTTCTTTGGGGTGTCAGAAGGGCTTTAGAGAATCAAAGAAAATCTTTCATGTTATAAGCAACATACATGTATTTTGTTTTTAGAGGTCTTTGAAGGGTTAAGTGCCACCGTGTTCAGTGTATATCCTAACAAGAATTGTTGGAAGGGCCTTAATACTTTCTTAGGGCTGGTGCTCAATTATTTTCATTACATTTGTTTCCTTTGGTTTTCACTTCTATTTTTATGGGTTGTTTCCTAGATTCACATTCACAGAACAAATTTGAGTGAACAATGTGGACTTAGAATGTATAATATTGAATAATTTTGAACTCTATTTAACTGGCAGAATGGCCCATGCATGTCTTTTGTCTTGAGCCATGACAGCAACTGGCACATAACAGATGCCCAATAAAATTGTCTTGAATCAATGCAATAGTTCTTCAATAGAGAGGACTTTGTCAGATTTACAGATGAAAAGGAAAAACAAAACTATTTTGCATACATTTAAAAGAGATCACCACTGTGGGGAGATGGAAGTGAGTTATTCTTGAAAAATCTTTTATCCTTGTAAAATGGCCCAGGTGGGACAGGAAAGCCACTGATAATAACTAAATCTTGAGAGGGTACTTAACCTATAGATAGAAAGAAATGTACAACTTAATTGGAAGAACATATAATAGATTCTAAATAAATAATTAATTTTATTGAACTTTGTATCTGTTAATCTAGTACCCAATCCCCAGGTAATTGCTGGAATATTTGGGAAAAGAAATAAAACACAACTTTAAATCTAGTGCTGATTGTCTGATTTATCTGACCCGGCACTAGGGACCAAACAGTAGAAAGTGCTAGGGATGGAAGTTTGCATAAAGCTTGCTTCTTGCCCCCAAGATTGTTATGGTCCAATGGAAGAAGACAGACAAGTCAGTGCAAGATTAAAGTATGTTCAGATGAGTGCTATGAGAAAAGGAGGCTGGAGGGCAGGATTCTTAGCAGTCAGAGGAAATCTTGGCTAGGGGTCCCCTCTGGAAAGACTGGCACCTAGTAGAGACTTGAAGGATGTGTACATTTGTCAAAGGAAGTGACTGGTAAAGGTATTCCATTAGAGAGGGCTGTGTATGCAAAGGCATAGAATCATGGAGTGGTCAGGAAGTTACACAGTATTATGGGAAACAAAAGAAGACATGAAGCGAGACAAGAGTACGACTTTACCCATTTTAGGAAGATCCCTTTCGTGATTTGTGGAAGAAAGATTGGTGAGAGGTGAGGCTGTACACTCAAGAAAGCCCAGAAAGGTATTGTGATTCAGGCAAGGCATGAAAAGAGGTCAGGTCAGCCATTTTACAAAGCACCTTTTCCTATTCCTTGCCTATTCCTTGAGGCATTTGGGGACCAAATTTTTATGTAAATACAAGTATTTGGTACTGTAAACTGTCACAAGCATGGGGCGAATCCTGAAGATCAAGTGCTTTAAAGAATTTTTATACTATAGAGCTATTAGTGGGCCAGGAATTTGGCTCAGTGGTTCCAGCATCTGCCTTGCAAGTGCAGGGTCCTGAGTTTGATCCTTGGTAACTACATACAACACTATGGGGCATGGTGACTCATGCCCACCAGCAATCAGTACCACATACCACAGTGCCAGGTGTGGTGGCTTATGCCTATAAACCCAGGTCTGATAACCCTGGTGGTGGCTCACACCTATAATCCCAACACTCAGGAGGCAGAGGCAGGATTGCTGTGAGTTCAAGTTTTGCCTGAGCTACACGCTGAGCTCAGAGCCAACCTGAACTACAAAGTGAGACCCTGTCTCAAAAAAAAAAAAAAAAGCTATTAGCAACATCGTGTGCTTAAAAATTTCTAAGTCAAATATCATGGTAGTATTAAAAAAGCATGCTCCTCTTCCAGGTATATGTAAATGGTCTCTGCTTTACTCATTAAAGTTCAATTGAAAACAGCAATAAAAACATTGATATTTCATTGTTTATTTAATATTTATGTAGTTGTCACCACATAGTTTTTACACATTCAGGACCTCAGAGTTGATTGGATTTGAGGAGAGTTGAAATTCCCTTTGACAATAGTTATTTGGGGGTTCTTTCTTAGTTCAGTAACTTTCACAACAACAGTCAGTGGCAGGAGATCAAAGAAATGCTCAGTTACTATGGAGGCTGTTGAAACTGTTATTTTCCCCTCAAAAGGTTTCCTTTCTGCAGAAGAAACCAGATCACAAGCCTCATCAGTCTAACTGCACTGTCCATGTCCGCTGGGGATGAATGGGAGGGCCAGGTTTTGAAAACCAGTGCCTCTTTACCACATGGTTTAACCAAACTCCAGATGCCCTAGAAGTTGAGGCCAACAGTTGTCTACAGAGGAATCATAGGGATACACAAATGTGTAAGTTTTGAATTGGAGAAAGTATAAGGAAATTATAGTTATTGACCAGTTCAATCCTACAGTGAAAGAGAAGGCCTTATACTTTGTGACCCCAGTTTACACCTTGAGTCACCTACCCATTTTCCTTCATGGCCCTGGAAAGCATGTGTCATCCTGATTTATAAGGGCTGTGAGACTAGTTTCTTCAGGTACAAAACTCTGGGATTATATTCTTTTTATTATGCAAGGTCTACACCTTCAACAACAATAATAATGGTCACCTGTATCTCTGGGTTTTGTGTAAGCTGATTCAGCCAACTGAGGATCAAACATTAAAAAATTGCATTTGTATAGACTTTCTCCCTTTATTCCTTAAACAATACAGTGTAACAACTATTTATATAGAATTTATATTGTACACAGTTTTATAAGCAATAAAGAAGTGAATTTAGGTATACCAAACATGCATATGTTTAAAGTATACCATGGGTTATATGCAAGTCCTATGGCATTTTATGGAAGGTATTTGAGCCTCTGCTTATTTCAGTGTCTGCAGGGGTTCTGGAACTAATCCCCCATTGATACTAAGCAACTACTTCACGTTTTAACGTTTTCCAGTTTAAAATGCTTTCGTGTGCCCAGGTTTCTTACTACAAAGGCAGTGTTTTTTTCAAGAGTCTTTAAAATTGGGGGCAGAGGGCCAGGTGATGGAACTTATCTTTGCCCTAGAGGGGCCAAGAGTTGAATAAAGACACTGACAATTCTGGTAAAATGAGATGCTCCCTACATTGAGCATGGGTGTAAAGTGGTATTAAAGTTTCAGGAACCAACAAAGTCAGGGTGGGGGAATAAATAAGGGAAAGTAACGTTTGGTCTGGGCATTGAAGAGTGAGTTGGATTTTGGTATGCAAAGGGCATCTCAGGCAGTGAGACTGAGAGTCTGGAAGGGCTAGGCATGATCAGGTAAAAGAAGGATGTTTTTCAGATGAGCAAAGCAAACTGAGGGGTCTGAAGGATGGGCTGATATGAGAAGGGTTATGCATGCCATGCTGAGCACTGGTTTTTATTTCATGGGAACAAGGGGATGTATATAAGCAGGTTTATGACAAAATCAATTTGTGTTTTGATAATTGGTGTTCTTGGTCGAGGATCACAAGATTCATGTAATATCATAAGCTCCTCTTTCCTTACTCCCATATTTCAAATCAGGAAGCTGTTTTTCAGGTTGGCTCAGGAACTTCCTCAACAGCTGTAGGAATGGTTATTACAACTCAGCAGTGCTGCTTCTGACTTCAGTTCCTGCTGACTCACATACTTATGTGACATGAGGCCCATGCCTCTGTCTGCTATAGAGCCAAGGGCGCATAATAACTTGGGTGGACTGCTGACTAATTCTCTCAGGTGAGTTCCCATGAAAATCTCATACTGAGAAGAGTGACCTTTTACACCCTTAACAACAACAACAACAACAATGAAAAACTTCAACCTGTTCACCAAAGTGAAGCTTCTCACAGTAACTGCTAGATGGTGTTGACAAGAACGTGAACTATATCATCTGGATGCAGCTGGAATGGTGGCAGGCTTTGTTGCATGGACCAACTGTTGCTTCTGCTTTCCTGGGTAGAGACAGGGCTCTAGGGACCTGAATGACTGACTACAATTCCCAACCAAGTGCATATTCTCCATGTGAGGACACTGGCGGAGGACTCAAAGTTTACCTTTGCAACACCTGCTCTCGAGTTCTAGCAATAAATGAGAGTAAGAGAAGAGTCTAGGCAGAGACCAAAAGAGTTATGTTGCTCTAGCTAGTTCTTTTAAGCAAACTCCTCCATTTAAAAACAGAAATTAAAAAAACTTATTGGTATTAGATCAGGGCTGAAATTGAGAATTTTGGGCATTGTAATGCTTACCACTCAAAGTTTATTTCAGTCATTTTGAGTGGTAAGGTTTCACATCAAGATGTTCATCTCCTGTGTTTATAACTGTCCTGGCCACTTTTTACTTCTTTAAACCTTAAAATAAAAAGTAACAAGAATCTGTAGTTGTAGGGTTTGGATTTTCAACAGACATTTTACAAACATTTGATACTGATTATTTAGTTACCCGAAATTTTTAGTAGCATATAAAGAGAAGAATTGGTTGAAAATATGGGCATGTGAAGGGGAGCAGATTTGGCTAAATCTGGGACTTGAAAGTGAAATGAAAGTTTATTTATTTTACTATTTACTGTATCAAAAAATCTCATAAAAGTTCACAGTCCAATAAGCCTACTGAAAAACCAGTTTTCAAGTAAAATGCTAGAGATACAATAAAACATTTACTTGTTACAAATATAAGTACCATGTGTTAGAAAAGGATGGCCATGTTGCAAAGAAATTTACATTGAAAGTGTAAAATTTAGCCATTAATTATCTGAGTAGTATTAGGTGTAAATTATTACAATTATAAATGAATTTGCACAAAATAATTCATTTTCAGAAGACATTCATAATATTTAATTTTTCCAAGACTATTCATCAGTCCAGAGGGTTAAATAAAATACAAGATCGAAGGTAGCAAGTTAGACATCTTCTTTGAAGAACAATAAATGTCAGCACACATGAAAAATACAAACAATACTAAAGGTTATATTCTCCCTTAGCTTGCTAAAGGAAGAATTCACATATTAGTTCTTGACTTTATTTCCAGATATTTTCCTTGTGTGTAAAAACAGAGACTATTTCCTGATGAACCAGAGTGACGTTGTGCTTCCTCATGATTAAAATGAGACAATACTGGTTTAGTTATTAAATAGACATAATGACATGAAAATCCCTTAACAAACTTTGAAAGAGTCTGCTATGTTAAGTGAGAGTCCTGAAATTTCAAAACATTATACATAGTACGTGCATTAATGCATTTTTTGATTTGCTCTTTTATGTCTTCCTTGGTAGGAAGAGGCATTACTCCCATGAGCTTCTCGGTACCACAGTGATTTAGAACCGTTCAAGAAGGTTGAATGCCGTTTTCTTGGGACTGGGCCATATTCACTGAATGGGCATCCAAGGAATGATAGCCTGAAGGTTGTGAAGCATTTAATTGTTCCCACAAGGCTTTCTGACTCTCCTTTCCTCGGTCTTTTTTTTTTTTTAACCTCCTCTCTTTCTCTCTACTCTTGTACCCCAAACCTATATGTACTTTGCCCAGAACCTATGTAAGCTTCACTCAGAGCTTATCTATTCCTCACTTAGTCATCCCGTTCCTCTAAACAGAGGCTAGAATCTGGCACCAGAATTATATTCCTGACTTCTATCATAACTCTGAACCCAGCTCTCACAGGAGAAAGTTAAACTTTGAATTCAATATTAAATATACATCAAATGATAAATTACATCAAAGTATGAGTCATGGTAAGAGTAGAAAGACATTATGTATTTTAATTATTTCTCCTCCCTCAAAAATTATTTTCAGGGCCGGAGGGTTAGCTCAGTGGTTCCGGCGCCTGCCTCGCAAGCATAAGGACCTGAGTTCGATCCCCGGTTACCACATATAATGCTGGGCGTGGTGGCTCACGCCTGTAATCCCAGCACTCAGGAGGCAGAGACGGGAGGATTGCTGAGTTCGCGGTGGCTTGCCTGGGCACCATAGTGAGCTCAGGGCCAGCCTGAACTACAAAGCAAGACCCTGTCTCCAAAAAAAAGCAAAAAAAAAAGAAAAAAAAAATTATTTTCATTTTTAAAAGAGTGTTAGAAGAAGCAGCATAGTATTAATTTCAACTACAAAGATTCCAAATTCATTTTCTTCGCTGAACACATAGTGAATTAAGGGTTTCTATATAGTGAACTATCAACATGTTTAGGGTTATGCACCCAGGTATAATTTCACCTCTTTTATATTTAGGAAAGTATGTCAGAATGCAAGTGGGTGAGAGCACTATTGCATGGGTAACTTTGAGTTTCTCATATATTTAAAAACAAAGGAAATGTTTTTGTCATCTTTACCACTTTATCTTCAGAATCATAACCTTTATTTAGACTGTTTACTGCACACTTCATGTTTGATAATCACAAGGCTGATCGGGCCACAGGGAAACCGAAACTACATTGAGGTGTATTGAGTGGGGTCTGGAGGTACTTTAAGATAGCAGGTTTTTCTAGTGCTCCTCAAATTATATTTATTCTTTGCCTCATTCGTTTCTCACCCATCCATTCATCCATGCAACCATTTATTTACTCCATGTGCATGTTGTGGGGAAGACATACTGTGCAGAAGGAACAGCATATGCAATGGCACAAATGGGCAAGGTTTTGTGATGAGCTCACCAAGGTAAGGTGATCTACTCTGAGGCTTCAGCCACAGAATACAAGATAAGAATTAATAATAGATGAAGCTGGAAGGACAGATAGTCTATCTGCTGAGCAGTGTACACTCATAGTCATTGCTATAGAAAGCTGGTTATGGTTAAAACTGGTTTTATTGGTTCAGGGATGTGGCTCAGTGGAACTACACCTGCTTGGCAAGGGCAAGGTACTGAGTTTGACTCCTAGTATTGGAAAAAAAAAACAAAACTGATTTGATCCACACAAAAAGCAAAATGAGATTCTTGAATTTATGTTTCTTACCCAGGACCATGGTGGTCTACTTTTGTCTCTGATTTGGGGTTGATCAATTGTCTGGAGATTCTGGCCGGCTGGGTTGATCCTCAGCATCCACCCAATTAGGAATGCAGGAATCTGAGGGTAAAGGTGTGAGCCCTAAAGCCAGCAGTAGTAATAAGGGTTTAAGATGCCTTTCACGGTGGTGTGTTACTCTAATCTCCCAGAGATCAGAGTTGAACAAAACTCCTGTTGAGAACTTGTGCAAACTCAAGAAATCTCACCCCAGTTCTACAAGTGGCTCAGATTCTGGGCAAGTACATTAACCCCTCAAGTTCCTAACCTAGGTGTCAGGTATCTCTGAGGTTTCTGTTGATTTTTCTCACAGTATGCTGTAGGGGACGTAATAGTGAATTAAGAGTCAAGAATCTTGGGGTTATGTCCTGGCTTTGCTAGATACTTTCATGGCCTTGAGAAAATCAACGTCTCAGTGTCTTCAGTCTTAAATGAAAAGATTAGACTAGATGATACCTGCTTTTCTTTTGTTGAGTTCCATGATTCAAGGTTTTCTTTTGTCATTTATCTTAAGTATTTTATAATCTCTTAGTGTTTCATCATTTTTTTCATACTTCAGATCAAACTCTTTTCTAGAATTGATTTATGCTTTTTCATTTTTATTTGTATCCCTTTTATCACTATATATTACTGTTACTATTTGTAAATGAAAGGTTGTCTCCTAAGGTTATTTTAAAATTGCAATTCTTTTGTTAACCCTTACTGGGTTTGGACTTTTTAAAACTAAATTAGAAAAATTGGTCAAAAGGTCCATTAGGGCCAATCTTTATTCCCTAATCTTGAAGGACATCAAACCAATGCAAACACATTATTCAGTTGTGTTAATTCCTTGCCAAGTAACAAAGACTTTATCACTACAGTGTCAAACATATTTCACTCTTGGAAGAACAAAATTATTAGAAAATAAAGGGATAAAAAAGCATGATTCTAGCAATCATTTATAATTATAGTCAAATATTATTTCCCTGGAAATCTTGGAAAAGTTCTGACAGATAATTTCTTTTGAGTAATTAGAGCTATCTGATTAAAAACCACTCAAATAGAGGTTGCAAGAAATTAAATTTACTGACTAACAGAGCAAACAGCATGTTCTGATTCAAGGAAGTAGTCTTGTAGGAAAGTTGAAGCCTCTGGGAGGTGCTCCTCCTCCTATGTGCATGGACAAGACTATTTTAAGACTTCATTCCTTCAAGAACAAAAAGAACTTGGGGTTTGGAGAATTATAGTCACCTCCCAACTATAGAAGAAAATGTCATGTCTGTCATTTGGACTTCAACTCTCAAAACTGACCCAGTTTCTTTCCTGGTTAATGGTTATTACCCTCTCAGTTATTTTTGGAAACAGTTATACATTGTTTAAGTAACTGTGGATCCATTTCCATGATTCTGAAGATAGAAGATTCTGAAGACAGAAGAAATGTTTCCTATTGTAGGAAGAAACTTTTCCAAAAAGATGAATTGTTCAAGGTTACACAGCTACTAAATAGAGAAACTGGGATTAGGAGGGAATTGTGTTTGCTTGTGTTAAGAAAATACTGTACTTCATCTATTAAATTGGTGTTTTAGAAAAAAGGCATAATAAGATCTAGCTACCTTCTGTAGAGCAAGAGTTGATTCCATTTAAAGAGATGCTGATGAACTTCTGCAAGGCTTTCCTCTTTATTGAGCAGTCATAAAATCAGGATTTAAGAACACACTTTTAGATAAATGGGATTGCACAGAACTGTTGTTCACCTTCCAGGGTCACTTTTGTCTTATTTGTAAGTTCAGAGGCTCCTAGCTGCATTGCCCTCTTTACCTTCCAGTCATCTTTTGCTTATTTTATATATAGTTTCCAGTGTATTTAGTTGTATTTATCAGGAAGAACAAGGAAAATATATCTACCTCGTCTTCTGCTAAGTGCACATTGTCCTTGGATGGGATTTTAAGATTATTGTAATCCAGATGCTTCCTTGGAATCTCATAGGATGGAGAAATAAATTGTAAGATTCAGACT
This sequence comes from Thryonomys swinderianus, assembly GCA_004025085.1. NCBI lineage: Eukaryota > Metazoa > Chordata > Mammalia > Rodentia > Thryonomyidae > Thryonomys > Thryonomys swinderianus. The sequence goes on from PVIC010000429.1 coordinate 52,222, forward strand.
TAAAATCTTAAAAGTGTTTGCCATTTTGTGTTTCTAAGTAACATGATCCCATGACTTCCTCCCAGCTCCCAGCTCCCAGCTCCCAGCTCCCAGCTCCCAGCTCCCAGCTCCCAGCTCCCAGCTCCCAGCTCCCAGCTCCCAGCTATTAGTCATTTTAATTCCTGTAGACAAACCTAGTGTAGATGGGGAGGAGGATCTTTTAGTTTTGCATCATTTTCTCTATAGAATCTGCCACGTTGATCTTTCAAGACAGGTTATTTTTGCAATGATGTAGGATGCCAATGTCATATATACCATAGTTCTATATTTCATACCTGTCATAAATAATTTTGAAATAGGTAACTGAACTAAAAGATTTTATTAATTTAGTGATCTAACCGTAGCATGTCTGGCTCCCTCCACTCTTTTTCACACTATCCATCATGTGAATGTAGTTTCTGAGAGTAAAGAACTTGATTGCCCTATCTCTGGTGGGTTTACACAAAAGATGCTTCCATTTCTGTATGTGTTGTCCATCTAATCCACTGCTAGCATAATTCATAACAAAAGCCTAAATTTCATGAGTTTCTCCAACAAAGAAATGGAGGCACTATGGCTAACAAACACACAGAAGGAGATACACCTCCTCTAAACACCTTTGATAATTTTCAGTGAGATGCTCAGAATATTATGATGGGCCAGCTGATTAGCCCATATAAAATATAAATATAAAGGACTTTAAATACTTAGCTATTTGTATCTAATAAAATGCTCTTATACAAAGTTTGTATTGAAAAAAGTTGCAATAATTACAACTGTTAAGAGGATATCCTATAAAGAGAACATCCCAAAATTTAGTTGAAATCTAGTTCTAACATTATTCTAGTCTAATTTATTACTGATACAGTAGTATCAGTAATAAAGTAGTATCTTAACTATTTATTAATAGTTAAGATAGTGAGAAATTCTTTCTTTATAACAGTGTTCTAAGTTGGTTTCTATTTTATTTTATTTTTTTGTGGTACTGGCGATTGAACTTGGGCCCTTGTGCTAAGGTAGGCACGGTACCACTTGAGCTAAATCCCCAGCCCAGTTTCTATTTTATTTTATTATTTTTATTTTTATTTTTATTTTTTTTGCTTTTTGGAGACAGGGTCTCGCTTTGTAGTTCAGGCTGGCCCTGAGCTCACTATGGTGCCCAGGCAAGCCGCTGCAAACTCAGCAATCCTCCTGTCTCTGCCTCCTGAGTGCTGGGATTACATCTATTTTATTTTTAATACTCTCATACTTTGGGAGTTCTGAGCTGGGAGTGGTTGGGGGACTTAATTCAAACTTACGTTTAAGGAATCGTAATCAAATACAAAGAAAATCTATTAATCTTAGTAAGTCTAACTTACTATAGAACAATAAAAGCCTAAATGTGTTTGACATTGACTGAGGTCTAATATGATGCTATCTGCATGAGCATGGTTTTCTCACTTATTGGGAGTTAGGCTTGGAAAACTTATTAATTTTCCTGAGCCTTAGTTTTCTCACCTGAAAAATGAGAATATGACTAAATCTTAACTAAAATGCTTGTTGCGTTGGTTAAATGAAATGATACCTATAAAGCATTTAGTTTGACATAGTACAAGAACTCAAAAAATACTCCCTGCGGTTGCTGCTATATTTCTCTGATAAACTAATTTAAAGTGTAATGCATCCATCCATCCAAATGTCCTGTTTGGTAGACATTTTTTAAAAATTGAAAACCAATTTCTACTTACTCTCAGATAATAAGACATGGATGCATTCCATGCCTACATGCAGGTTTTAAGGCAGATGTTATTTTTCACCTTTATCCCATCAAATGTTTATGTTTGGAACCTCTGAATTAGAGAGTTATCCACATTTTCTCTCCCCCTTTTCCTTGATATATTTATATGGTTCAGTGCCAGAAACTTTTTGGGGCTAATTCAAATTAGCATTCATTACAGATCAATCTACAAAAGTTGGTTATTTATTGTCAAGTGGATACATAAACCTTGGCAGTTTCAGAAACCAGAGCTAAAGGGATCTTTAAAGTTCCAGTTAAATCAGTATGGTGGTGTGCCAGTCTCATGATGACTTTCATGAAATTACCTCTGAAATGCTAAGTATTTTCCCACTCAGAACCTCATTCTAACTCTATAACTTATACCAAAGATCACACTGTACCTGCTCTTTGCTCTGTAAGTCTTACAAAAACCCTTAGCCAAGAGCAATAAAATCTGACCTGACCTAATCCTGGAGTCGCAATGGATAATGTGTGTATTTTTCATTCAATATTTTAATGTGGAAATTAACTGCATGTGTCATATATTCCCCATTTTAAAGAGAGAGCTTTTATGGTTCTAATGTTACACAAAAATTAAATATGTAAACACTCTTGTCATTTAAGACTCTTCACTTTTCTGATAGCTTAAATAAGTACTACAAAAGACTCCTTTGGAGAAATTTATTAGTTCATTTAGTACAGGAGCCTGCTGCATGAAATTCACCCGTATGGTTAGGTCACAGAAGTGATAACCACAGATATTTTTCTTTCTCCCTGAAAAGTCTGAAATAATTTGCCTGCTTTTGCTCATTGTGTTGTTTTCTTCTTTTGGTGAAACTGAGAAAACACTGTGGAAATTTACAGAAAATGTCCTTTTTCTGTCTTGCTTCAGGCATACACTTAAACATTTTCTACTCCTGGGGTGAAAAGCATCCCTCTGGCTTGGCATTCAATTGCCCTTCAATGGCTCCTAAAGACTTTTCCTTTATGCTAGTCTTCTGTCTTATATGGCTTTTTCCTCTCTTGCCTTACTTCATTTTCTCTGGAGCCTGTAAACTTTATTTTATTTTCATAATTTTATTAAGTTGAATGTTTTGAATACATTCACATGGTTAAAAAAAACCCCAAATTATGAAGAGTTATATAATTTTCCTTAGTTTCTTATCTTTCATTTCCTTCAGATTTTCCCTCCCACCTGAGATTTTTTTTGTTTGTTTTGTGTTTTTTGAGACTATCTAGTTCAGGCTACCCTTTAACTCACAGTGATACTCCTGCCTCAGCGTCCTATGTTCTGGGCAAATAGGCATGAGCCATCACATCTGGACTATCACCACAGATATTTTACTATTCTTAGGTCTTACTTTTTTTTTTTTCTTTTTCAGAGTAAGCCTGTTCAAACAAACAGGAATTTGGTTCCTTCCCCTCGTTTTATACAAAAAAATAACACATTCTCTCTCTTCTTCCTCTCTCTCTCCCATACCTTTTAAATTTAATACATTTTAGAGATCTGTATTAGCTCCTATGACAACATACCTGAGATTATCAACTTTTTTTTTTTCCAGTATTGGGAATTGAACTCAGGACCTTGTGTTTGCCAGGCAGGTACAGCAAGCACCATTTAGCTACATCTACAACTATTTTTTTTTTTTTTTGGAAACAGGGTCTCCCTTTGTAGTTCAGGCTGGCCCTGAGTTTGCTTTGTAGCCCAGGCAAGCCTCAAACTCAGCAATCCTGTTATATAAGTACCGCGTGCTAACCGGTTGTGCCACTGGAGCTCCTAAACTCAGCAATCCTACTACTTTTGCTTTCTGAGTGCTAGGATTACAGGAGTGAGCCACTATGCCCAGCACTGTGGTATGTGGTACTGATTGCTAGTGGGTGTGAGTCACCACACTTGGTATGGTAGTATTGTTGTATGTGGTTACTGGGGATCGAACCAGGGATATTGTGTTTGCTAGGCAAGCACTGGAACCATTGAGCTAAATCTCCAGCCCAAACATTTCTTAAAATTTAAATTTATTCTGGATTTTGAGTAATGGTTAAAAAAAATCTTTCCTAATCTATTTAGAAGGATTTCTTTCATGTTTTCTTCTAGAAGTTTTATTATACTTAGTTTTGCATTGAAATCTCTGGTCCTTTAATATTTTGACTTAGAGTATTATGTGAGATATGGTTTAATTCCACTTTATTTTTCCCTACAATATATGAACTCTTTTAAGGTAAAATCCTGTATTTGGAAATACCTAGAGGTTTCCCTTCTAATGTCTATTCTATTATATAACAGTTCTGCAGTTTAAAATTACTTTGGCTTTATAATGTACTAATTTCATGAACTTTATGCTTAGTGATGACATCATCACCTTAGATTTATACAGCACATTATAATCTACCAAACAGTTTCATTTGCATTATCTCATTTGTTACCTTACCTCATGGAGCATCTGAAACAGGGCTGACTGTCCTTATTTTATACATGAAGAAACTGAGGCTCAGAGGAGTTGAATGCTTACTAAGGCTATAAATCTGGTAGGGAACTGAGTGATAACTTATTTCTTAGTTCTGTATCTTTGCCAGTTTTTGGTTGCAGAATATCCCAGGTTTTTTTTTTCCTGAATGTTTTTCTTCATTAGAGAGTTTGTTCATTCCAGTGGATTAAGTATGTGCTACTAATTTTAAATTGGTGCAAACTTCTCACCTTTGTTTGACTTTTAAATTGAGAAAGGAACTGAATCATGAAATCACAACATATGCGAGTAGAAGATCTGAGAGATCACAGATTAACAGTCATTTTACAAATAAAGCAATCAAAGATCAGAGTAGTCAGGATCCTAACACACAAGGTCATCATATATGTGTCCAGGCTGAAATCAAGCTCAGAGAGAGTTCTTTTTATGTGATTTAATAAGAGGAAAATAATGGGTATATTGTACTGCAGCAAATCATCTTCATGTTTACAAGTACCTCCATGGTCAGAATAAAAATTGTAAATTAATTTACTCATTCAACAAATAATCATGTCCTATGCTAGATATCTATATGCTAGATACTGTGCTACTCTTTGAATGTATAATAGTGATTTAAATAAGCATAGTTCCTATTACAGAGTACACACTAGGGAGAAAAACCTATCAAGTAATCAATATATGGAAAAAGATAAAATTACAAAGCATAGAAAGGGCTATGAAAGAGCTTACACAATGGCCAGAGAGATATAACAGGAAGATCTAACTTAGACCCCAGAGTTTGGAGCATGGCTCACAACCACATACCCTGTGCTCTGTGTGGTTTCTGATGCATCTCCTTAGAGGCCTAAGTTTTTATGGGTCTGTTGGTAAAAACACTGGTCTGGTTTTATCCTTTCATCTCAGAGGAGAAAAGTGAGGTTTATAGAGAAGATATAACTTAGTTGGGAGGTCAGCCACACTAGGGCTCCTTCCTTGTAGAAAGCCCTCTTCATGCAGACTCATGTGTACCACCAAAGTTGGCAATGATGCAATCCTTTGTGGCTGTGGAGTCCCCCAGGGAATGTGTCGTTTTCATTTAGTCTCTACTGTGCCATATTCAGCACTCTGGATAGAACAGACAAATCAAGATATTGACACACACTGGCCAATCGTTTGGGCATAAAAAAAAGTTTATCTTGTTTTTCTTGAGAGATTCATCAAGTCCTGTACTGAAGAGTGAAATGAGCTTCTGCTAAACCAAGTATACATTTTAAGAAATTAAAGCATTTTGTAGAACAGCTCAAACCCTTCTTTGGTCTATAGCCGGCCCTTCTTTGGTGTTAAAAAGTTTAATTTAAGTTCTCTTGATGATTGTTCCTGTCCAGTAGTGTAGTCCTTAACATGTAGTTTATACAAGTGGAAATGGTTGACTAGAATAGAAGAGATTCAATCCCATTGATTTAGGTTTGGCTGTTAGGCTGGCAGCTCTTCTTGTGTTCCTGCACTCAGTGTGGTGTGGGAATGTGTTTCCACTTAACCTGGGGCTGTGGGGTTAGGTAGGAGTGACGAATCTTCACCTGTTTAGCTTCTATTTCTTGGTAAAATTTGAGCTCTTTGATTCATTATATTGAGTTTTAAAAGTCTGGAGTCTGGATTTTTACAATTTTAAATTTACTATATAAAAAATTTATAATTTTATAAAAATATTTCTAAAATTTTTTTCTTTGAGTGTAGAGTGGTCAGACAGGAGAATTTTTTTTTTTTTTTGAGACAGGGTCTCGCTTTGTAGTTCAGGCTGGCTCTGAGCTCACTATGCAGTCCAGGCAAGCCTCGAACTCAGCAATCCTCCTGTCTCTGCCTCCTGAGTGCTAGGATTACAGGCGTGTGCCACCATGCCTGTACAGACAGGAGAATTTTAAAGTTACTTTCCATGTTCACCTATAACTTTCTGTAACTGTGTGGCTCAGAACTACAGAAAAATCAAGATGAGGGAAAGCAATCAGAATTTCCCTTTAAAGACACAGTTTAAAATGAAAGAACTGAGTGCAGAGATGTTCATGCCAGCAGGATTTATAATAGTGTAAAAATGAGAAGCAGCTTAACATTCAACAACTGTGAAAGAATAAAGTGCATATTGATACATTTCCTGTAATATTGCTTTACGTAATGACAGCAACATATGTGCACCCATGTTTACAGCAGCTGTTTCTAATAGCTAAATCTTGGAAAAGCCCAAATGTTCATCAATGGGAGACTGAATAAAGAAGATGTGATTTGTTAAAAAAATAAAATGGAGTATTACTCTTCCATGAAGAATGATAATTTTGAGTCATTTATACTCAAATAGATGTACCTGGAAGACATACTCATAAGTGAAATAAATAGGACACAGATGTGTAAATACTGTCTTTTCTCTAGTATGAAACAGTGACCATGAGAATCAAGATGTGTCATGCACAGGTACAAATTCTTAATGTTGAATATGATCATAAGATATGTATAAAGTGTGCCAATAAAATCAATTAAAAAATAAAACAAGTGAAAAAATATTGCTTTATGTAATGAAGCACTAAAACAATGCTTCCAGGCAAAAGTCTTACCGTGGAAATATCTTGATGTGTTGTGGAAAAGCTGGTGAAAGCCTAATTGCTGAGTAGAGGCTTTGGGGTCAATGTCTGGGATTTAATTTGACTAGCATTTTGTGGCTGAATGACTATGAGTAAGTTCCATGTCTGTGTTAGACCGCACCTTCATGAGATGTAACACTACGAGGGATTCTTTTGTCCTTTAAAATTCTTTACTGTATGTAGTGTTTTCAATTATTACATAAGTTTTTTCATTTGTTCTCCAAGGCTATTTGTCTTTTCATCCCAGAACTCCTCTGATCATCTCTGTCTCCCTTTGTGTCTCCCAGCATCTGCTCTCTGTGGGTCTCCTAAGCCCCCTTACCTTCAGTGTCCAGTTAGATCAGCTAATGCCTGCATTTGTGTCTTTTCACAATGTAGCCCCTGACTGGTATTCCCCAACCCCGACCTTTACTACTTGCCTACAAGAATAGACATGATTATAGCTTCCCAACGTAGCTGGCCCTGCATGCTGCTCACCTCTCTGAGAATGCTTCCTTTCTTAAAATTCTTTTCATAATCCAAGCTGTGTGGCTATTTTCTGCTGAGACCTCAGCTAATTTAAGGACCCTACATTACTTTTATAATTGGAAAAATTTTATTAAAATAACACAAATGACTGCTTCTCTCTACATCTCCCCAAAGGAAGCTCTCTTCAGGGAATAGAAAGGCCCCTCAACTTACAGACTTGAAGGTGACTGTTTTTGTTTCATTTTTGAGCCCTCACATGAAATTAGGCTTCAGGAGGGAAGCACCTATTTCTTAGAAAAACACACTTTCTACTGGAGAGAAATTCTAGAAAGTCGTGGGCTATTGACAAACTATAATGCTGCAGAGGGATCTGGCCACAAAAGATTCAGAAGAAAAATTGTCTGTGGGGAGAAGGTGGCCTAAAAAGTGGCTCGTCATCTTCAGTGATAGCTGTGGGTCCAGCTGGGCAGTCACAGACAGAGCTGGGCTTGAATTGGTGTCTTCCTTGAGTGGAGATCTGCTTCTGTGGCCATTGAAAACTCAGCTGCTCCCTAGGGCATCTGGGCTTAGAATTGCCAGACTCCCAGGATAAGGGACACTGTGTCCGCTGGGGATGCAGGAAGGATGGGTGGTGGCAGGCCATGGTGGTGGGGCAGGGGTTTAGTGCAGCACTACATATTGCTTCCCTCTTGAATCCTACTGGCAGACATACTTTTCCCCAGAAAGAAATGTGGGAAGGAATCTCACACTTGCATGGCAATAAAGAGCGGTCTGGTGGGTGTCCCTCTCCACAAGAGGCTTTATGGCTCCAGAGTTCTAGAGGGAGGTGGGAGGGGAGGATGGATTTATAAACTGCTTAACTCAAGTGGTGATATGGTCACCTTTGCACATCCTTTTCAGGAGCAAGTGTGTTGAAGGCAGTGAGTCTGGGGGAGACCCCATAGGGTGGAAGGATGGAGCTGAAGATAATGCCTAGGGGTCTGAGAAGAGAGCTGGGGCTTCTTATAAGGAAAAGGGAGATGAAGTGAGGCTCACCTAAGGGCCAGGTGGGAACAAAGCCGGTTAAGAACTGCTTCAAGAATTTGGGAGCAATTGTAGGCTTTATTTTCTTAATATTACAAAGTGAATTCTTTTATTGACAAGTTTTCCTTTCCCTACTAACTGTAAGCCTCACAAATAAGGGGATTGTGTTTATTGTGGTCACTGCATACTCTGAACCTCACATGGCACCTGAATGGACAAACATTTATCGGCTGGAGTGCCAATGGATGCCTAAATGTTAAGGAGTTCCTGCACTGCTGGATAGGAGGAACTCCATAGACTCAGGAGCTGAACTGATCTTGCCCATTGCCATTTGTATGGTGCATAACAAAGGGCCTCGTACAGAGTAGGAAGTTTAAAAGTGTCTACCAAATGATTAGTTAGGGGCTGGAGATTTAGCTTAGTGGTTCTGACGCCTGCCTAGTAAGCACAAGGTCCTGAGTTCAATCCCCGGTAACCACATACAGCAATGTGGGGTGTGGTGACTCACGCCCACCAGCAATCAGTACCACATACCACTGTGCTGGGCATGGTGGCTCATGCCTGTAATTCCAGCCCTTAGGAGGCAGAGGCAGGAGGATTGCTGAGTTCCAGGCTTGCCTGGGCTACATAGTGAGCTCAGAGCCAGCCTGAATTACAAAGCGAGATGCTGTCTCAAAAAAAAAAAAAAGGAAAAAAAAAAAGATTGATGAATGAGTGCATGGATGAATGAATGAATGTGTAAATGACCACATACTCAGATGTTGCCTGATGGCAAAGACTGTGTGCGACACATCTTTGTTGTACCTACTTGAATAAAATCCATTTGTTCCTTGAATAGTAATGAACACATGATAAAAAAAATACTTGTTCTTATATTTTCCTTTTGTCTTAACACAGAGCTTTTGCTTTCCCATTTCTTTCAAGTAGAGTTTAGTGCAGTTCAGCAACTGGCCAGTCTCTATGCATGGAGGCCGTGACAATTAGTAAGACAGAATTTCTTTTTGCACTCAAGTTGCCCATACAGCCAGGCATGCAGATGCATGCAGGACTATCTGATGTGTTCACTGGAAATGGACATAGAAGTGGACAGGCAATGTCCTGTCTCACTTCACGGGGGGTAGCGGTAAAAGCCACTGAGGGCTCTGTTAAGAGGTGATATGAAGTTCTGAAGGGTTACTGTGGGTGTGTTAGCCAGAGACTAAGGGAAGAACATGTCTCAAGACAGAGGTAATGCTGAACTTTCCACTGTACTGCTTCAGCAACGTGGTCAGGTAAGAACAGTTTGAGGTGGATTCTTCAGAGTGTTGTAGTCAAATAGTTAAAGATGCAGTCCTGTTTCTGTCAGAACTACTCAAAACTTCAAGTTGAAGATTTTGATCACTGTGGACCTCATATTAGGGAAGAAATGTCACACTGTAGAGAGATTCCAAAAGAGGGAAACCTATCTTGAGGACAGGAAGCTACATCATACAAAAGGATCAAGGGAGGTTTTTTTGTTTTTGTTTTTGTTTTTTAAGTAGCCTGAGCAAAATGACCTAAGGAAAGAGAGGGATGGGTATGATAATAATTTTCAAATATTCAAAGAACTGCTACCTGGGACACTTTTTATTTTTGTCTAGGATACAATTCCAAAGGTTACAGCTAGAATCTGTGAAAAATTAAGAAGAAGATTTTTCATATGTGAGGACCCAGCACTATATTAGGCACATGTTAAATCCTCAGAAAATGTAACATTCTTTCTAAAATATGATTTGTGTAACTTCACACACTAATCTTGAATCCACATTCTGGAAAAAAAGGATTGAGAAAGCAAGATAGACTCTGAGCCTGCTTAATGAGCACCCTGTAAAACATCTTAACAGTTGTTTATTTATTTTTGCCAGTTATTAAATTTTTCCATTCTGTTTTAAATATTTGGAGAAGACTAAGAATTCCTATAAGTGTGCTTTCTTTGTCTGCAATGCCTTCATGTTTTCCATGACTCAGGCAGTCTGATTTTAAAATGAAATGCATGAGCTGTAAGGGTTAGAAACTCCTATTCCTGTGGAAATAACTCCCTCACCTGAGTGGTGCATCCTTTATGTGTAGAGATGGCAGAGCTTAGGCTGGCAGACTTTCCCTAAGGGATGTGTGGAAGCAGAGCAGAGATGGGAGTTTAGATGCCATGATGACTTAGCTTTATAAACTAGACCCTTCTCTAGGCAGTGGATAAGACTGATTCAGGTGTTTGTTAATTATTTTTGAAAAGTTTTAACCTAGGATTGCATAGTAGTTGGAATATAGATCTGAGAGTAACATTACCTGGGTCTAATTCTCTGACCTGTTTATATGTGACCTTGGGTATATTTCTTAACCTTCCTCATTAGTTTTTTTAACCATAATTTAGAGGTGATAATATTACATAAAGTTTTGCAGTGAGAATTAAGTGGGTTCATGCATAGAAAGTCATTAGAGCATGGCCTACTAAATAATAACCCTTTGGTATGGATTATTGTTTCTCTATGAAATGCATACTTTTCAAAGATATTTTTGTCTGTTTTTTAATACCCAAATTCTTAGTATGTAGCCTGATACATATTAGGTATTACGATTTTAATGAATAAGCAAATTAATTAGTACCTTTGTGTATATTTTGGGTCATATGCCAAGTGCTAATAATATGGAAATGAACAAAAAGTCCCTGTTCATATGTAGCTTATAGACTAGTGGGAGGCACAGATATTAAAAACATGACCACATATTATCAGCTTTTCTGCATATGGAATCAGTCTCTCCTGAAAAGACATTTTGGGGCTGGGGATTTAGCTCAAGTGGTATTGTGCCTACCTTGGGAGCACAAGGGCATGAGTTCGATCCCTGATACCCCCCCACCCCACAAAGACATTTTGCTTGAATCCCTAACCTTCAATCATCTGATTTGGTGGTTCTTGAAATAGTTTCTGTTACAAGTTACAGTGTTAAAACAGCATGATGTTGGCACAAAACTTGGAACAGAATAGAGGATACGGGAGAAACCAAAAGTGTATTCAAGAATTTGATTTTTTTTTTTTTTTTGAGACAGGGTCTCGCTTTGTAGTTCAGGCTGGCCCTGAGCTCACTATGTAGCCCAGGCAAACCTTGAACTCAGCAATCCTCCTGTCTCTGCCTCCCGAGTGCTGGGATGACAGGCACGAGCCACCACGCCTGGCAGGAATTTGATTTTTTTGCAAAGGCATCAAAATGTGCACTGGAGGAAAGGTAATGGTGCTGGAAAAACTGGTTACCCAGATCTTGAAAAGTAAATCTAGAGCCATATCTTTTACCAGGTACTACACTAAAAATAACTAGTAAAATAGAAACATTTAACCTGATAGAAGATAAAATAGGTAAAACTCTTAAAATTTCAGGCATAAAAAAGGATTTTTCTGAACAAACCCTCTGTTGAACAGGAAATAGTACCAAGAATCAACAAATGGGATTGTATCACATTAAAAAATCTTCTGTACAGCAAAAGAAATGACCAACATAATGAAAAGTACAAAGAATGGAATAAAAAATTTTCCAGCTATTTCTTAGATAGAATACGAATACCTAGATATATAAAGAACTCAAACAAAACTCCCCCATAAAAGACTTAATCAAAAAATGGCCAAGTGGAATGAATAAACACTTCACAGAAGTACAGATAACCAATAAATACATGAAGACTGCTCAATAACCCTGGCCATTAGAAAAATGCAAATTAAAATAACACTGAGGTTCCATTTTACCTGAAAGAATGGCAGTAGTCAAGAAGTCAAATAATAACAAATGTGGGTGGGTCTGCTGGGAAAAAGGAACCCTCTACCTTGTTAGTGGTGTATAAACTAGAGCAATCACTATGAAAATCAATGTGAAGATTTATCAGAAAACTAAAATTAGACATTCTATTTGACTCAGCTATTACCCTGTAAGGTACCTTCTGAAAGAGATTAAGAGTTCATATTATAGTGATACATGCATACTCATGTTTATAGCAGCACAGTTATAACAGCTAAATCTTAGAATCAGGCTATATATCCATCCTCAGATTAATAGGTAAAGAAAACATGGTATTTATACACAATGGTGTACTACTCTGTCATAATGAAAGTTAAACGAGTTATTTGTAAGAGAATGGCACTAAATAAAACTACATATTTATATACTGTTTATTCATAACATTATAAAACTATAATGTTAAATGAAATAAATGAACCCCATGAGTTTAAATATCGAGAGTTTTTCTTCTTTGAGAAATCAAAATTATAAATAAAGAGCAAATAAAAGATAGATAATAAGATTATGAAGATAGGTCTTTCTCAGATGAGAAGGGAACCAAGAGATGGAGGAAGGGGGAAGGAAAGGGAGGGGAAAGGATGAAAAATGGAATTAAACTGTGTATGTGCCTGTACCAATTCCACACAAGGAATGTAAATATTATGTACTGCAAACATGGGCTACTAAAATTTAAAAAAGGAGCCTCAGCATGAGTCACCAGTGATTTGAATGTGTTGCTTAGTTTGGGAAATGCTGGTCTAAATATTCTCAAAGTTCCTGGAAAAATTTTTCTAATGAAATATTCATCCATTGCCAAATTAAATTTGGGAAATCTTTTATTAGATATATCAGATGGCAGACTCTGAGAAGTCTGTAATACAGAAATATGTTTATACTTAAAAATGTATCACATAAATAAACATATGTTAAGTTGTTAAACATTAAAGACAGGATGAAGAGAATGATAGAATTGATAGATTCTATGAATGATAAGTTTGTGATTTGTAGGGCCTTATTTATAAGAAACTTATAAAATGCTTCTCTGAAGAAATAACTTGTAATAGAGACCTGAATAATCTGTGGGCCAGTGAGTAGGAGGGGCAGCATTCTAGGGTTCATCATACGCAAAGGTCCCATGGAGGAAGAATTATGTAAGAACAGAAAGGAGTCCAGTGCAATTACAATGTAGTAGGTAAGGAGAAGATTTGAAAAAACAATATTTCTTGGCCTGGATTTAGCTCAGTGGTTCCAGTGCCTACCTTTCCAGCATAAGGGCCTGAATTCTATCCCTGGTAACCACATATCACAATGACGGGTGTGGTGACTCATGCCTGTAATCCCAGCAATCAGTAGCACACATCACAATGCTGGGTGTGTTGGCTCACATTTGTAATCCCAGCATTTGGGAGCCAGAGGCAGGGAGATTGCTGAGTTCAAGGCCAGCCTGTACTAATAGTGAGACCTTGCTCAAAAAATAAAACAGCTGGGCATAGTGGCTCACACCTGTAATCCCAGGACTCAGGAGGCAGAGGCAGGAGGATTGCTGAGTTCGAGGCTTGCCTGGGCTACATAGTGAGCTCAGGGCCAGCCTGAACTACAAAATGAGACCCTGTCTCAAAAAAAAAAAAAAAAAAGTATTTCTGCCTTTAAGGAACATGTACTTTAGGGAATAACATACATACAAAAAAAATTTCTTATACTATAGGTTTATGATTTTCTAGATGTATTGCAACAAGAAATCGGTATCAGGAATAAACCTATACCACCTGACATAAAAACCCAGTTTCATGTTTGTCTCTAGGTGACTTATGCATTAGCAGGTATATTTTCACAAATATGTTACTTTAGGCATATGTTGGTATTAGGTCATATTTTCTGAGCATACAGTCTAGGTAAGAAGGAAAAGTGACTTAGATATTGGATGAAAATAAAAACCTGACACCCACATCTACAGAAATATATCCATTAGACAAACATGGAAGCCATACATATCTACTTCTCTGCCCATTGGTTTCTCCTGGCAATCATTAATATGTTTTCGATTTCAGTAATTTTGTTATTTCAAGAGTGTTACATAAATAGAATCTTAGAGTGCATAGACTTTTGGGACTGGCTTTTCCACTTAGTTTAAACCTCTGAAGATTCATCCAGGTTTTGTGTGCAGTTTGTTTTTCTTTATTGCTAAGTTGTGTTCCTTGGTGAGTATGTATCATAATTTAACCAACTGAGGGCCAAGTGGATTGGTTCCAGTTCTTGGCTATTATACAAAAGCTTTTGTAAACATCTCTGTGGAGGAACATCAGCTTTCATTTTTCTGGGATAAATTCTCAGTCCTACAATCAGGAGGAGGTATGGTAGTTGCACATTTAGTTTTTTTTAATTAAAAAAGTAATGAGAAAGAATAAATATCATGTGAAAAGAAAAAGAAAGCACATGTATACAGGGGGTGGGAGGTTGTGGGGTGGGTAGAGATACGGATAAAAATGAGAATTAACTCGTGTCATATAATGGTACAAATTTCCCAGTGGTGAGTGTGATTGTGAGCTAAATATAAAATGCACCAGTAAAGAATTCATTTAATAAAAAAGAAATGGCCAGGTTGTTTTCCAATGGCTGTCCCAGTTTTACATTCTCACCAGCAATATATGAATGATCAACTGTCTCCAAATTCTTGCCTGCATTTGCTGTTGTCACCCTTTGTTTTCTTAGTTTTATAAATTTTTATTAGTGCATGTTTACAATACATAATGATCACATTTATCATGGAGGATTTGTGCATGGACATAGCAAATTATAGGTTTGTTTGGGTCCCTTTCCATTCTCTTCCCTCCAACTCTTCTTCTCCATTTAAAAAAAATGTATTGGTGCATTATATATACACATCACAATTACATTCCACATTGAGAATTTGTCTCAGTATGTGACATGACTTAGTTCTCATTTTTTCTCCATTTTACAAAAGCTCCATTTCGCCGGGCGTGGTGGCTCACACCTGTAATCCCAGCACTTGGGAGGCAGAGACAGGAGGATTGCTAAATTCGAGGCTTGCCTGGACTACATAGTGAGCTCAGGGCCAGCCTGAACTACAAAGCGAGACCCTGTCTTAAAAAAACAAACAAACAAACAAACAAACAAAAAGCTCCATTTCAATTTTCCCCTTAATTCTTATTTTTCTTTAAATTGCTTTTCTCTTCCTTTTTCCCCCACCTCATCTTTTTTCCTTTCCCCCATTTTGAATCTTATTTATACTTTGGCTTTTTCACACAAGAGAAATAATGTGATATTTAAACTTGTGTATCTGATTTATTTCACTTAAGATAATGGTCTTGAGGTATTTACATTTACCTAAGAATGTCTCAGGTTTATCCTCCTTTATGACAGAAAGTATTCCATCACATGTAAGTACCATGCTTCTTCATCCATTCATTTGTTGATGGGGGTATATGATCTATTTCCATGCTTTAGTTATTATAAATTGAATTGCTATAAACATAGGTATGCATGTATCCCTATGGGATAATGACTTTAACTCCTTCGTTAAGATACCTAGAATGCGAATACCTGGGTCAAATGGAGTTTTTAGTTTTAGTTCTTTGAGGACTCTCCATACTGGTTCCCTTAGGGTTTGTACCAATTTACATTCTCACTGACACTTGAGAAGGGTTGTCTTTTCCTTGCAGCCTCACCAGCATTAGCCTCTTTAACAAATAGTGCTGGGAAACTGCCTTTGTGAAATGCTGAATATTGAACCTAGACCCGTATCTCTAACCATACACTAAACTAAAATCAAAATGGATCAAAGATCTAAATATTAAAATAGAAACTATCTGCTGGAAGACAGAATAGGTTAAACTGTTAGAGACATAGGTGTAGGCAAATACTTTATGAATAAAACCCTGATTGCACAGGAAATATTATGAAGCATCAACAAGTGGTATCCATCAAATTACAAAGCTTCTGCACAGCAGTGGAAACCAGCAACACAGTGAAGAGAAAACCTACAGAGCAGGAAAAAATATTTTCCAGCTACTCCTCAGCGGAGGACTAATATCTGGAAAATGTAAACACTGAAAAACAAAACCAAAAAAACAAACAAAACGCACAAGACTCTCCCAAAATTTAAAGACACAATCAAAAGTTGGCAGCTGAAGTGTCAGCTGAAGAAGTACAAGCAGCCAGTAAGTACGTGAAAAAATTCTGGCAATTTCTGGCCATTAAAGAAGTGAAAATTAAACCAATATTCAGATTACATATTATGCCAGAAAGAATAGCTATCATCAAGAAATCACCATTTAAAATATTTACTACTGTGATTAGTGTATGGCAATATTTTATTATGATTTTAATTTGGTGTTATGGAACAAGCAGAGAGTGTTGTGGGAGAGAAAATAGTTATTGCTTTTGAAAGCAGTGACTACACTAAAAGGATCATCTAAAAAGAATTGATAGTATAATGGTTAGTAGGTTAGGAAATAGTAAATAATGTAGTAATAAGGAAAATAATTTGGAGTTGGAGGAAAATATATAGGAGAGCAACTATAGGAAAATGTATAGGAAAGGAAACAGAATAAGGAAACAGTACATTATATGCCTGCAATATCAAAAATTTCAGCACTCATAATAGTAAAAGGAGAGTACAGATGAGACTAATACGAGTTAAATTCTTTTCTGATCTAGTTATAGTTATATAAATAAGGCAAACTACTGATAAATTAAGAAATAGCCATAGAAGTATATTAATTAAACTAGTGAGATAATTATCAAAACAAAAGAAGTTGGAAGTAGCTGGTTTTGAGAGAAAGGTGGGACAAGTGGAGCAAATGGCTATTGTTTTTCATTATAAGCCTTTCGGTACAATTTCTAAAATGTCATTTTTATATTAGTTTGGGTACAAAATTTTAAAAGTGTATTTAAAAGGCAATGGCTCATTAAATCAGTAAATTAACAATGTTTTCATTACAAAAAAATCTACTTCAAAGGACATAGAAAGGATGAAAATAAGGGGAGAGAAAAAAAAAAACAGCAGACCAAATAGAAACGTCTGGAAAACAATGTTAACTACAAACAAAGTAGAAATTGAGTCAAACAGCATGAAGCAAGACAAATAAAGTAGCTTCTCTCAGAGATCAAAGATCAAAGAGAAATACTTTAAGGAAAAAAATACAAGGTGCTTCAACAGCACACAGAGGTTTGCATTTCATATTCAACAGTTTATCATTTCTTTTCAACCATTCTGTACAGCACATATAGAACCAAACCAGTCCAAAGCAAGAATTTTAAGATGCCTCCAATGAATACTTTCCATATTTAAATATTTTCTTAATACAATAAAATTAGAAAATAATGATACAAATACATCAAACAAGATCTGCGTCATTCTAAGTTTAAAATTACTTGTGAAGAAACTCTTAAAGGAGCAGTGAAACAAATTACGAGTTAAAATAAAGGATAACTACACCACCCTGCTTTCACCTTTTTTGGATATGGACTTTTTTTGGGGAGATATTTATAACCTTAAGTTCGTGGATTACAAAAGAAGAAAAACTGGGAAGTAAATTAAGTTTTCAACCTAAGAGAAAAACTAGTAAGGAAACAGTAAAGTAAACCTATAAAAGGTAGCAGGAATTGACGACATAAAAATAAACATCACAACTTTTAAGATTTAAGTTTTCTTACTTGTAAAAGAGAAAATAAGTTTTAAGTAACATGCCAAAAGTCAAACAACTAGAAGGTTGAATTTCAAAGTGAAGTGCATCTGATTCTAGGGTTGGGGTTTTAGTATACTCTGCATTATACCTTTTCTCCCTTCCAAAGAGAAAGCAAACACAACTTAGTAAGATTATGAATGATGACTTATTTGAAAGATACATGTGGCAAATGGCCAACTCAGTGATGTGCCAATGTCTTTTTGTTGCAAATATCAAGAAAATTAACGGTATTATATTTTGGGCTAAAGAAAGATTTAATGCTTAAGGGACTAGTTGATCAGTTCCTTAGAAAAGAAACTATATTCTCTAACAATCTGATGTAAGAATTATAATTTTGAGAACCCAAACCAAAAAGTTAATAAAATAGAATGTAGGCCAAAAATAATTTTATGAATAAATGATTAATAGACTATGATTATAGAAAAATGCTCAATAATTCCAAGCCAAAGAAACAGATGGAATTTTTATACTTAATAGAGATTAAAAAGTCATATAATAATATATATATAGTGCTTGTCATTAACCATAATCCAGATGAAACTGACATTTTTCTAGAAAAAAAATATAGCAAAACTATGATATAATTTGATGTTTCATATGTAAACTAAAAAATAAAATTGCTCTTATCAAGGTGCAAAGAAAATGAAACTTTCTTATTTGGTAAAGAGCATCAGAAATCTCCAGTGGACATTATATTAATAGTGAAATATTAGATAATTTTGCAAAAACAGGTAAGAAAAACATCAGCTGTTACAGCTACATGTAGTGGGAGCCAGAATTTACCCTGATTCTTGTCATTGAAGTGAGATTTTTAAAAGAAAGAAAAATGCTCGAAAGGAAGAGACAAAGCCATTTATGCTTGAAGATAATATGCAAAAAATCTTATAAGATGCAAGACAATCTACTCTGAAAAAACTATCAGAAGTTTTAGGAAAGCAGCAAGTTAATGACAAAAAATAGCAGTATTCTTTTTCTGATGCATACCAATCAAAAGACATCTTGAAAAGAGAGTTCATGATTCTTTGTGGTCACAAGAATTGTAAAATACATTTGTCATAAACCCAGGAGAACATAAAGGAGAGCTGGTTATACTGCTGTTGGTTTATATTAATAATTGTAATAAAATTAATAGCATCTAAAATCAAAGAAATTCATGTAAAGAAAATGATTAAACTGTCCTGAATTCATGAATTTTTACTTGATTACAAAAAAGACGCTCATGGATGGAAAATCTTCCAAAATTAATCTAGAAATATGATGTGAACCCAATAATATTTTAAAAATTGAACTTGACAATCCAATTAAAAATTCATTTGATGAGAAAGTGTGTAAATAACAAAG
Organism: Thryonomys swinderianus; assembly: GCA_004025085.1. Classification (NCBI taxonomy): domain Eukaryota; kingdom Metazoa; phylum Chordata; class Mammalia; order Rodentia; family Thryonomyidae; genus Thryonomys; species Thryonomys swinderianus. Next base: position 71,384 of record PVIC010000429.1, read on the forward strand.
ACATTTTGTGAAAGATTACCATGGTGAGGGACTTGTCTTGCCAGATGTTAAAATATCCTATGGGTCCCTGTACGATAATAGCACAAATATAGGTTGACCAATCAATGAGAATATGGGAATGCATACACTCTTTTCTTCTAGCTAACCATTGTAGGAAAAAAAAATCCTCACAGATAAAATAGAGGCAAGCATGAACACAAGGAGTGTAATATTGTATAATGGAAAAAATTAAAGACAACCTCTGTCAGCAGGAAATAAATTATACTTCTATCTATGAAATAGGAATACTATCCATCAATTACACAGAATAAAGAAGTCTATATGATGTGTTGTGAACTACAAGAATATCACTGACTTCAAAAAATTCCAGTTGCAGGATTAGGTAAGTAGCCTGGATCTTTCATTTCTTACAAAGGTTCCTGCTCGAAAGGGCGTGGTCAGTGACCTGGGACACTAGTGGGAGGGGTGGGACGTTTAAGAGGTGAGGGCCTATGAAAGGAGGTAAGACAACTGGGTATCAAAGCGCTTTTTGTTTTTCCTTTGCTTCCTGGCTGGTGTGAGGTGAGAAGCTCAGTCTTACCACACTCTCCTCACCATGATAGTCTACCTTACCAGAGACCCGAACACAACTGAGCCAAGCAATTACAGACTGAAATTTCTGAAACTATGAACCCAAATAAGTCTTTGGGTTTTAAATCGTGGTAAATTGATTCTCTCGGATATTTTGTCACTCAGATGGAAAACTGATTTACACAGGCTGACAATATTTATAGTAGAGCACACAAAACGATAATATTTCTATTTACAGTCTTATAATACTTAACTACAGGGATATGTTCTGAGAAATGCATTTTTGGGCAATTTTGGTATTGTGCATACATGATAGAGTGTCCTTACATAAACCGTGATGGCTAGATCCCTAGTCTTGGGACCACTGGGGTATATGTGATCTGTTGTTGACTACAATGAATGGTGTTCTTTATGTGTTTTGTATCATGACTGCATATCTGTGGCTGTATGTCCTTATGTGCATAAGAAAGGCTCTGACGGACATCACGTGCATCACAGCATTGAGCTTGGGGATAGGAATGTGATCCTTGGGGAAAGGTGAAGGAGAACTTTGACTTTTTCTCTTCTATAACCCTGAACTGTATTGTTTGAGACTAAAACCGTTTTAAATGATGAAGTCAAGAAGAAGTTACCTTTGTAACATAACTTACTGAAAAAAGGTCTCTAGGTTGTTCATTATATTGTTGAAAAATAAATTGGTAGGGTTCTGACAACTCAGCAGTTTGTAGCGGAAACGAGAAGTCTTAGCAGCTTAGATGAAATGAGGGGCACAGAGCTGCTCTGCACTTTTCCTGAGCTCTGACTCTCGCTGGGCCTGCCGTCCCCCTCTCTACATACGTTTCATTGCTCAACTCACTTTTGGATTTCCACCCATGTGCAAAAAATGTTAATCCTCCAAACTTTAGGTTCTCTGGACATAACATTTTCTACCTTTCTCTGTTGCTGTCATCTCAAAACCTTTGGCTTCATTTCTCCTTCTCCGAACCTAAGTAGGCTAAATTACATTATAAATTATTTTGTTTCATTAAATTATATCACTTCAATCTAGTAATGTGGCCAGCTACTTTATACTTACGATTAGATCAGTTCTTCAAATACTTGAACATGAAAACTATATTCTAAATATGATACCTTTTCTTGGTAGACAAGTAACTTTACAAGTACAAATAGAGGAGGAAAAAAATAATAGTAGGGCAAAAAATATTATAAATCAATGAGCCCATTCCCTATGAAGTCAGGGTTTCCTTCAGTCTTGTGAAAAGATGACTGACACTCATTACAAATAAGTAATGCTGAAGACTTTAATGTGTAAATGGTGGACTGTCCCTCCTGGAAGCTGTCACCACCCAGGACTTCTTGCTGGAATTCTTTGGCCTCCTGTCTAAGAACCTGGAGATGGTGGTTGGCAGAGGCATTGGTATCAGTTCCCTGAAGGGGCTAACAAACACTGCAGGCAGAAATGCTTTTTCATTAAAAAAAAAATGAGATCAAATGAAGAGCATTTAAACAGTCTGCCGTGACAAGGTTTTATAGCAAAGAACTAGCATGGTGGTTTCTAATCTGCTAGGGAGCAAGGCAGGGAGAGAGGAGGGGCAGCGTATGTCCAGAAACAGTGTACCACTTACAAGCACTGCAGCAGCTAGGGCAGCATCTCATACTTAGTGAATCTTAAAAGCATCATGAGTTTAAGCCCTGCTTGAAAATAAAGGTAGAAAATAATTTATCCTTTGAATGGAAAACAGATACTGCATTGAACCTATTACGAGATGCCCTCCAACTCACTCCCTAGCCCTGTAGAGAGCAGCAAAAGCACTATTTCGAGTGTTTTCTGCTTTAGCTCTGCAGAAAAATAACACATAATCTACAAATGTGAGATTCAGGCAGGTTACCCAAGGCAATGAGGAGAAAATGTGTAACTAGATCCTGGAAATGATCCAAAGCAGCAAAGCAAATGAAATAATCCTAGCTTTTCTTGGTAAGCCATGACGGTTAGAGAGATGAGAGGGAAAGATGCAAGGGCCCTTGGCTCTGAGAAGGAATCACCTAGAAACACCCCTTGCCCTTGTAATGCAGGGCAAATGCAGATGGATAAATGTAGTAGATTTCACAGAAAACAGTTTCCTGGGTCTCAAGCCGCAGTTGATGCCTTAAATCTTGAGTTGTGATGACAGTTGGTATGGTGTGTGGCCCTAGAGTCTAAAGAAGGCATATAAAGAGATGCTCTGAAAAAGATTTGTGTATATCAACAGACTCTTAGAAAATATGTTGATGAGTGTAAACATATGGAAAACAGAAAGATGCAAATTTTTCTTCAAAAATATACTGGCTTAAGCATGAAGGGGGGAAAACAGTTATCAAATAGGCTTGAGGTTTCACTGAACCCAGAAATTCTGGAGAGTAGCGTGAGACATTTTTGCCAAACCCTAAATACTACAGGATCTTTTCCTCTAACCAATCAGATAATTGCCATTTCATTCTGTGGATTTCTCAATTGTTTCTTCTGTTTTTTAAAAAGCAAACAATATAATTAACCTTGTCTCAGGGTAATTTGGCTAATATTTCCACAATTAAATAATTCCTTCAACCCTTGAATTAAAAACTAACTTGCTGTCTCTGTGGGTAAAGTGGGCTGCCAGCTGGTTTAAATAACCCCTGAGAGTGGTCAGGTTAAGGACTCTATTTATGTCCTTATAAATTATCACAAGGAAGCTTACTCCATAATGCAACGGACAATTCTATTTATAATGCTTAATTCATCCTCTCCAGGCACTAACAGAACCCGCTTGTGACCTTTTGTTTCAATCTTACCCAAATGCAAGCCTCCTGAGATGACAAATGTTAATATGTGAATGCTGATAGAATTTGCTGGCATTATGGTCAAGTATTAAATTGCTGGACGTCTGGATAAATTAGCTTATGATAGCTCACTAATCAAATAGAAGAAGCAAATGTCAAGTTGAGCAACAGTGATGAAACCTTTCATCCAAATCCTGAGCTGGAAGGAAGTAGAAAAAGGGAAAATGACCATGTCTACCACTGCGTGCAACACTTGCTCTGAAGGTCGGTCTTGGCAGATGAGACGACCAGGATACATAAAGCTTTAGAAGAGCTGTTGTAAAGGGAGTCTGTGGGAAGCCACCCACCTGGTTGTGTTACTGGGCTGTTGTTCATATCTGAGGGCTGCCTCCTCTTAGATTGACAGAACACCTAGTAACAAGCAGTTCGGTCCTGCCTTACCTAAAACATAGTGGAATTAGCTGGAAAATTCCAGATACCCAACAGGCTATAGGGTAGAGCAGAGGAGTGTTTGCAGACACATGCAAGGCTGGGCCTGGGAAGAGAAAGGAAGACACACAACCCATGTGAACGTTACTGTAGGCAGAGGGAGTAGCAACAACTGGAATGTGTGAGTCGGCCTGAGGCCTGCTAGTTTGGTCTAGCCATGGAAAACTCCTGGGCTCCAGGGTCATTCGGTGCAGTTGCACATGTCCTTGTGAAGCACAGAACTAGATCTTGTTCTTTTTTGTCCTCTACGTTCACAAGTCAGCAGAATGGGATGGCTCTGGCTCTGCCATGAGCCTATAGGCAAATACTTCAATCTTTCATTCCCTCAGGGGAATCAACAGTCTCAATTCATGAAGTCACTGTAAAGATTGACTAGAGTTCACACATGTCAGCTTAAGCAGTGACTGCTGCCTAGCAGGTCTGAGCTCTGGCTGTAGGTCTCTCCCTTTGGGCTTTACCTATCCTTTCCCAGAGCTGTCCAGTAGCCAACTCAGGCTGTCACAGTCTCTTCCCTGAACAGCATTCTTTATTCTAAATCCACATCTCTCCCTATACATCATACACAGGATTGACACTTCCAACCTGTAGAAGTCTACCTGCCATCTTAGACCTATGCTATTCAATGGTTCCCAAGAACTCATCATAGAAAGTCTGAAGTCCTAGACTTTGATTGCTGGCTTCACGGTAGCCCACCCCCAGATCCCAGGTTTACTCTCTGACCGTACCTTTCCCTGTACCCTCTGAACCTCTGCTCCTCTGGAGCCATGCTAGTTTCAATTCCCTGTGTGCCAGATGCGTCCGACACACAGCCCTGGACAGCCTTTAGGGTGGCCCCACAAGTTCAGAAACTTTTAACATCGTTGCGTGATTTTTAGTGATGTTTTTCAGCATTTGGTTGTGTGGTGCTGGAAGGTGCACTGTGTATGAGACAAAGGAAGCTGTGAGGGGACGGCAGGGCGTGGTCCTAGCTCTGCCTCAAGAGCCAACCACGCACAGTCAGTGGAATCGAAACCTGTAGGTATCAGATGTTTCATGCACTTGAGTTACTTCGTGATTAAAGTACAGCCATTATTGGGGATAGTTATTTTAAGTTATGTACCTACATCTGGGTAGCTGTGTTTATTGTTCTAAAGCAGATATGTATGTTTCCTCTTTTAATTATTAAACTTGGGCTTGTGTTATTCCCTTTTAATGCTATAATAAAGATATTAAAAAGCTTCATTTTTATGTACATCAACTGTATTTTGTGTTTTATATATAGCCCAAGACAATTCCTCTTCCCTCAGTGCAGCTGAGGTAAGCCCAATGGTTCCCTGTACTTTTTCCATGTCCTCATGTTCTCTGGTTTCTGTGTTTTTTCGCTTTTAGATCAGTGCTCACTGTTCTCTCCATTTGGAATTTATTTCTCTCCACCAATATCTTCCAGTCCAAATTCTGACTGCCTTCAGGGTCAGGTCTGAAAATTCCACCTCTTACTGGGGTCTTCACTGATCCCACTACCACCTTACCACCCCCTTGGTCTTCTCTGACCCCAGTGTGCTCCACCTGGTATTACAGTTATCAATTTATATGCCCCCTATTTATGTTCCACATTCCAGGCTTTCAGCTCCTTGGATTGGGGCTGGTTTTTCAGTATGTTCCGTATCCCAAGCCTATGCCCTGCACAAAGCAGACACTCTGCCAACATGAATGGCACATTCATTGAGAAGTTTGGACGGACCGCCCACTCTTGTTGTTCATCCTTTCTGTGACTTATTCTCAGTCACTTTATTGCTCCTTTGCTTATGTGCTTACTTTAGTATTTCAACTGTGAAAGTAAATGGATGAAAATGATCCTATCAGTAGGAATCCCAGACACACGAAATGAACAATCAGTCCACAGGTCACAGATATGTTTCTATGCAGGAGCAGGGAGAAGATATTGGGAGTGCAGTACCTTTATACCTGGTCACCACAGCTGCATTGGTGCTGAGTGGCTCTTGGAAGGTGACAGTGAGAGACACGCTGCTGGTTACCATGAGACAGGCGTTGGTTGGCATCTCGGGGGCTCCTGGGGCACAAGTAAAAACACAAGGATTTTAGCTTAGCAAACCCTTTTCAAACCATGTTCCTGACTCTTCATAGGATACCAGGAAACACACTATGGAAACTATAGAGTCCGATAGCTTTTGCTTTTGAACATTTTTGTTAGCTTTCATTTGCTGCCATTGTGGTCTTCCTTTTCTTAAGTTTTTTTTAAATTAGTATATGTTTGCATACATAATGTTTACATTCCTTGTGGGGGAATTGGACATACAAATAACATCTTAATTCCTTCTTTCATCCACTTTCTCTCCCCTACATTCCCCTTCCCTTCATCTCTTGATTTCTCTTCCTATTAGGGAAACATCTGTCACTCTACTTCCTATTATCTACCTTGTATTTTTCTCTTTATTTATATTTTGGGATTCTTATGTAAGAGAAACAATGTGCTATTTAAGCTTGTGTGTCTGATTAATTAGAACAGCTTCTGAAGGGGTGAATAATGCCAGTGTCCTGGAAACACAGTAGGAGCTTTGGACTCCACCAGAAAGGAAGAGGGAGAAAGTGACAGCAGCTACCTATTTAGATACTGTTCATAAGATAATTTCACATAAATCACATCACTAAGACATTTCTCAGCCCTACCTGGGGGAAAGGACAGGTAATAGTACTCTCACTTTTGGGATGAGGAAGCCACAGGCCAAAGAGGCCAAATTCCTTATTCAGAATGTGGTGAAGACACAACGGGATGAAAGCCTGTGACTTCAGATGCCCAATTCTGGACACTGCCTCAACTAGAATTCTAGCTCACTTTGTTCTTAGTCTGCTTGCTCCCACCCCAGGTAGTGTTTCTAAGAAAAGTTGTGGGCACATGTCGTGCCTACTAACTTCGGGCTTCAGGGGACTGATGATGACTTTATGTATCCCTCACACTCAAAAATGTTTTGTAACTTAGAAAATTATGAAACCTGGCATTAAGCCTAAAAACATGTCTCTTTCTAGTATTATTTTGTCCTAAGTATGGCACAGTAACAAACGTACTTTTTAATGCACACACCAGCACTGTTGAGATTATTAATGTTGAAAGCAACCTTTCATTGATATTGCTTGAGTTATTTATTTCAAAGAGAAGATTAGGTGTAGATTTGGTATTAGTGTATAGTACTACCTAAAGTACTTTCTCATTGCTTTTGGTCTTTTTCTATATTAGATTTAGTTTGTTCATGAAGATTCTTTAGGCAAAAGCAGAGAGCTTCAGTTGAATGAACTGACTTTTCCCTTGCGTTTAGATTTCAAGTCAAAATTTTTTGTTTAAATAAAATCTTCTAGAATGAGAGTTTAACATTTCACAAGTGTTTGGGCTGAATAGTTTGCTGTTATATTAGGGGCTGTACTCAGCAGTGCTTTCCAGTCCTGATGAGCATTATCCAAAAGAGTTTTCTTTAACCAGAAGAACTGGTAAAGAGAGAGGAACTGCTGAAAAAGAGCATAATTCACAGGCAGGTTTCATTGGCTGTCCTTCTCTGTTGCTTGCATTAATTGAAGTTCAGTTTATAGCTCTATATTAAAAAAATGTAGCAGAGAGTTGAAAACAGCTTAAACTTGAGCTTGAAGCAGAAACTAGACAAATAGGCAAACAAATATTTTTCCACCTCCACATCCCCAAATATAGCCACTTAGTGCATCAGACCATTCAGGTCATTAGGATCAGGGTGTAGTGGGTGGAAAGTGCTAGATGAGTGTGATGTGGTGGAGGGAGGCCAGGAGCACCAACGTCTCATAGCTACGGTCTGAGAAACTATCAAGAGCCAGGAAATCAAGCAAGACAAAGACCCTTTTACAGCTTCTCAGAGCTCTTGCTCCAAATAGGCTGACAACGGCCATCCATGACCCTGTAGAGTGAAAAAAAAAAAAAGTCTGGAAAAGAAGGCCTGACTGTCTCACACTAAAGCTCAGTCTAGTTAAATGTAGAAGCCTTCTGAGTATACTCACTGGCATGTTCGAAGCCTGTTTTCATGCGTCTGTAGAGCCGATACCTCCACTCCCAAGCTTTCAGCTGTTTCTCTTTCTCTGTGTTGTCCAGAGTGAATCCTTCATTCTCCACCTGGGCAGACAGTTCACTCACCCTGTCCTGGGCCTCCTGGACCAGTGTGTTGAGATGCATTGCACGGCTTTCCAGGCTGACAACTAAGGGGGAAGAAATATGATGACTCCTCTCTTTCTGGGGAGACACTGCTATACCTGAGAGCATACAGTCTGTGGTGGGTTTTTTTAAAAGCCAGGACAAAGTGGGATCTGTTCATTCTGAACTAACTGCCTTATTATGAAAAGGCCTAATTAGTGACATTTACAATCAGATCAAGTGGTATATTCATCAAATTAAGATATTCTCAATTCCTCTCTAGTCTCCTGTCACATACAATCCAATTTGTTGCTTAACACAGATAATTATAATTGCCCAGATTTGTTTCATGGACATTTAGATGCATAAACTCAAAGGGGCAGAAGCTCTATCTGGCTGGAAAAGTATGAGGAGAGGTTACCCAGGAGGCAAGTTGTGTTCTGCCAGAGTTTTTGGTCTGTTTTGTTTTTTTGGTAGAAGCTGATACAGATTTTATACTCTTATCACGTTTCTTCCAGGCCTACAGAAAATTTTGTATGTGAGTTTTAGAGGTACAGTTTTGTTATCATTTTTTCATTTATTGCTAACAAAATATTGAGCGGTGAGTGTTGGCGTTGAGTTAGTGAGTTCTGATGGCTGCAAGACTTGGGTGGGTTCACTTTTGCTTGTGATTCTGATTATAGGATGAGTTTTCCAGAGGTGCATATGCCCAAGGGGGCCAGTTTGACCAGCTCTTCCTGCTAAGAGAGGCTGTAGAATGTGGCACTTGTATTTCACTTAATGTATAATAATCGTCATTCAAGTTATGTCATCCCATGTACCTAGTCCACCACTGTGTGGGTGAATGTTTCAGAACTTTCCCATTCTTGTGCTTCTTTTAGTCTGTTCATGGCTCTTAAGCATGTAAGAGACTGTAGGATCCCCCAGTCACTTTAAGAGGAGTCCTTCATAGTCGCTGATGAGAGAGAAATCAGTCTTCTGATAGAAATATGGTAGCAGATCACACAAATAATGAAATAAGTCAGAATCATAGCCTATAGATTTATTGCTGAAATATTTGATAGTCCCTGTGACTAAAACAATGTTTCTCCCTGGTAGGTGGGAAAGAAATTCATCCATTTAATTTTACTAATTAAGGGGGAGAATATTATGAAGATAACTGAAGAGAAAATTTGTTAGGTGCATTTTGAAGTGGAAGTTAGGTGGTTACATATTCATATTCTCTGTGTTCATAGGCATGTTTGCATTAATTACAGGAAATGAATATTAATTTATTATTGCCCTTGCGTACCATCTGTCTAAATTTATTTACAGATGAGGTCAATGAAAAATTAGTGGAGTCTTTTTTTCTTTTTCTTCCTTTCTTCTTTCTTTTTCAAGTTTCTGTTTAGAACACTCAGGACTGTGTTTTGCTGCAGATTTGTCACGGTTAATGAATGTTGCTGTAGCAGTCAATCATGTACTCTAAATACTGTCACACTTTTTTTTTAAAGCCTCAGTCATGAGCCATGACAGAAAAATAAACAAATAAATATAAAGCTAAAAAACTCTTTCACTGAGCAGCTACACTATGGAGAATCCCCTGGGAAGGCTAAAGGAGGCCAGAATAAATGATAATATAAGTGCTGTGGATGTAGGAGAGCTATGACGGTGTATAGACACGGAGGTTTTGGGAGCAAGAAAATGCACACACGCACAAACACACACACACACACACACTCAGACTCACACTCCAGTGGAAAAATTGGCAATATTAGTAGCCTCAAGGTGCAATTTCCTGGAGTAGTAAGATTGACAAGTCAGTACTAAATGCTGTTAATTTAACTAACTTCAGATTAATGGTAGAGTCTGCTATGACTGAAACCCTCAAACACAGTCTCATTATAGCCTTGCTGGGAAAGTCCTAAATATAGGCATTGACAGTTTAAAACAAATTCGTATACATTTGTGTATTTTTAGACATAGGTTAGGCGTCAGAGTTTGTGTCACAGTTTTCAGGTTGATTAATTGACCCGGCAACTGCACCCTCTACCCACTGCCCCCTCCTCCTTCCACTCCAAATTATAGAGAAAATGGGGGAATTGTCCTTGTGAAGTTATTCAGTGAGCCTTTATTGTAGGCCTGATGTTTGAATTGCATGCATGTGTCAACACTTGGGTGATAGACACATGATTTATAAAAATAAATTTTTCTAATACTATGAAATCCCCCCTATTAATTTTTATATCCACAACAGTTATTACTGGTGTGAATTCCAGGTGGCATTTCAGATGGACAGCTTCTCTTGAGCTGCACTGGGCTCCCCTGACAATTTTTCCTGCTTTCCCTAGCACAACACATTTTCTTTCTGCACCTTTCCTTTCCTGCTAGGTTTTAGACTGGATGAAATTTGAGTTCTGTTAAACAATAAACTGTGGTAAAGCATTTTGCTTCTTCAGAAACTAACAAGGAAGCTCCATAAACTTATAGCCAGGTAAACTTTCTGAGATTATGTATGTCCCCTGTGTTTTTCAAAATGGGATACACAAACTCCAGCATAGTACCACAGAGATGATGGGTGGGTGGAAATGCAGTAGAATCTCTGAATTCCCAGTATCAAACTCTGTGTATTCCTGGGCTATCAAATTTTACATGCAGATTTTGATGAAAGCATGTTTTTAGAATTAGGGACAAACACATTTACTATGGAGGAGAATGCCAATTTTGCAAGGCATTGAAGCAATTTCTAAAAAGACAAATGAAATAGAGATCTCCTTTTTTCAGATCCAGTCCCCAGGCACCCTAGAGAAGACACTCATTTGCCTCTGTTGTCAGAGGTGATTCCTTGGATGAGTGAGAAAGGCAGTAACTGAGCTAGTGGTTTCCAACAATTTCACCAAGCAAATCTTTATGTGTTTTTCCAATGGATTTTTTATTGCTGAATAAAACACTGTTTTGCATGAGTTTTTTTTGCTAGCTAACCAGCTGACTTAGAAAGTAATCATGTTTTTCCTTATTATTAATGACCTATTTGAGTGCCAGTAGAAGCATCTGTTCAGATGAGATAATCAACCTGAGTTAATATAGTTTAAGCAGAAGCAAGGAAATGTAATTATATTAACTAAGTAATTTTATCTTGAGTAATACAGTGATAGGGAGGCTTTTGACTCCGTAGAAAATGTCTGGGAACCTCATCCTATTTTTTCAATCCAGGAATGGGAACAATTTTCAGTCTCTCTATGTTAAAGATGAAGAAATTGAAACCCAGGAAGGTGGGATGATTTAGACATGATTTCCCTAAAAACCTTAAAATACTAAACTTCATTGTAAACCAAATGGAATATGAATCAACCTATTAGAAATGTTGCAATTTTCTAATCACTGTTTGGCATGGGATTGGTGAACTCATTTTGGCTGGCTGGTTGGGCTCAGAAAATAGAAAGGCTGTATCTATTTTATGATGGATTTTCCTGCCCATCTCTTTCTCTTTTTCGGGTGTCCAATCATTTCTCTTTTCCTTTCATCCACTGGATATCTCCTCTTGAATCTTGCACTTCTGTGTTTTTGAAGGTTTGGCCTTTTCTCCCACTGCATTTGGTTCCTTCTCTAGCCAAACAACTGTCCGTGGGAGCAGTCATAGCCAGCACAATAGAGGGTCTGTGGGTGTGTGGCAAGCAGTCCAGCTGGGGTAAGACCACTCTGTGCTCCTGAAACAGGCTCCGTGCTATTGTGGTGTTAATTATCAACAGCATTTCTACCACCCAGTGCTTCTGAGTGGGTATTTGTTATAAGACCTGCCCAGCTAATTAACTATGGGATGGGGTGGGGGTTGGGTGGCAACTTGGTGTCCAAAGAATACAATTACAGTTACTGTTTAAGCCCTGAGGTAAATAATGATCATGGACTGAATGGATTTTCTTCACTATTGGAATCTAACCTATGATTGGCAACTACTTACATTTTCTTAATTTTATCTTTGCCCCTGCAGTTGGTGAATTAGGGCTTGTTTGATAATTGCTTAAAAGTTGAAAATATAATGTGGGTAAAATGTAAATGAATTTTAATTTTTAATTGAGAACTTTATGGAACAGTTTATTTTGTTTGCTTGAAAAGAACAGAAACAATGGACTCATTTGCAAATTGCTAATAACATGCCACTTTACAGTGTAGCAACGTTTTTTCTATTAATAACATTTTCCTTTTTTTACTGATGAGACAAATGAGGCACCTAGACAATCATTTAGTCTCAGTGATATCCTCACAACTAACTTCCATGCCTCTTCCTGAGGCCATTGGCCTTTGTAGTCATCTTGTTGAGGGTAAATCTGCATTCCAAGGCAGTCTTACCCATTTTCACAATTCTGAACAGAGTTTCCTTATCTTGGACTGAGGTCTGCTTTTCTATCATCTTCAAAAGTGGGGAAAATTTGTAAGAGGCTGTGGGATCTTGTTAATCAGCGCTACTCCTAACAGATTTATGATCCTAGCCAGTTACTCTGCTGTATGGGGCCCAGGTATCTCATCTGTAAAACTAGCAAAATAATGATGCCTATCTCATAAATTATAATAATGATAATCTTTGTTAAGCAGTTTCTCAGTTAGTAGAAGCATGTTTTAGCACACCTCTTGATTATATGTATTTTCAGAGGCCCTAAAAATTAAATATTTGTTTTAATGAAATAGCTCTATGTCCTTCCATCAAGAAATAGACTTGACTTAGATAAAAATTTTCCAGTCTAGCTGCTGTTTAGAAATACAGTATGCACTCATAAGGGTGTCAAATTCAATCCTATCTATTATTGCAAAGGAGAAAACAAGGCCACTTATGTTGCACTGAAAGTCAATATCTTCTGGGAAATCAGGAAAGGGAGTTAATAAAATTTATCTTCACTGATCGAGTGGAAACCTTCTAACAACTTCACAACTGACTTATTTTAAAGTGGGAGTATAAAGAGAAGAATATAGAGGTATTCCAATGATTAAATGTGTTAAAATTGCTAATGATAGAGAAACTCAAAACCCAAGTTTCAATTTATCTGTCATGTTCAGGTCCAGAGCTCAAAACTCACTATGGCTTCACTGGAGTTGCAGCCTGTTGTTGTCTTAGTTAAGGGTTTCCCAAGAATGTTGAGAATATGGCCCCAAAAAGATTTTAGAGATCTGGGGCCAGAGGGTTAGCTCAGTGGTTCCGGTGCCTGCCTCCCAAGCGCAAGGTCCTGAGTTCAATCCCCGGTAACCACATACGATGCTGGGTGTGGTGACTCATGCCCACCAGCAATCAACCAGCAATCAATACCACACACCACAATGCTGGGCCTGGTGGCTCACACCTGTAATCCCAGCACTCAGGAGGCAGAGACAGGAGGATTGCTGAGTTCGAGGCTTGCCTGGGGTACATAGTGAGCTCAGAGCTAGCCTGAACTACAAAGCAAGACCCTGTCTCAAAAAAAAAAAAAAAAAAAAAGAAAAGATTTTAGAGATCTGAAGATTAAATGCTTCATTTTGATGATTATGCAGATTTCTTTGTTCAGACCTCATCACATCAGGGCATGGGCTCAAGAATGTTTTTCGCTGCCATTTTCTAGCAGAATCCCTAACATATAAAAGGAATTTAGTACATCTCTCTTTCATAAACTAGGTTGTAATCGTGATTCCTTAGAAGCCAGCATCAGAGGTACAGAAGGGGACTTCCTGTGTAGGTCTCACCAAACTCAAAATGACAAATGCACATCTTCCTTAAAACAAACAAATACACTTGAATGACTGGGAAATCCAGAGCAGATTACTCAGTGGTATCCTAGAGGGTTGTTATGTTTTGGGTCTAGATGTTCCCCCAGAGCCTTATGCAGTCATAGGTAGCTTTTACAGAGGTGGCTGGATCTTGAATGTGAGATGCTGGCATTGAAGGTGTGTGATTACTAAACCATACACTGATTGGTTTGGCGTAGCCCTAATTCTGGTAAGTCAGGATGAAATAAAAGGGGCACAAAGACACTGTGAAGGTTTCCTTGTTGCTTTTGCTATCTTGTAACTGCCATGAACTGTTTCTCTGCTGTGAAGCCCTTATGCTGTGCCACCCCACCATGGAGCCAGCTGATTACAGACTGAAACCTCTACAAACTGGGGGCTAAATAAACCTTTCCCCCTTTAAGTTAGGGTGTTGGGTATTTTGTCTCAACAACACAGGAAAAGTAACTAACATAAAGGTTTAAGTCTTTTTTTTTTTTTTTTAGACAGGTTCTCTCTTTGTAGTTGAGGCTGGTCCTGAGCTCACTGTGTAGCCCAGGCAAGCTTTGAACTGAGAAATTCTCCTGCCTCTGCCTCCTGAGTGCTGGGATTACAGATGTGAGCCACCACGCCCTGCATTGTGGTGTGTGGTATTGATTGCTGGTGGGCGTGAGTCACCATGCTGAGTATTGTTGTATGTGGTTACTGGAGATTGAACTCAGGACCTTGAATTTTCTAGACCAGCACTGGAACCGCTGATCTAAATCTCCAGCCTGGTTTAAATCTTAAATAACCATATTTTTTTGGCCAATATTTTAGCACTGTCCATAGGCATACAGTGGGAGCTACATTATTTAAATTTCCTGGTAATAGGGACATTTTTTAAAAAAGGAAACTAATTTTAGTAATACAATTCAGTTAATGCAATATATCCAAAAGTTACCTTTCCAACATATAATTAATGCTAAAATATTAAGTAGATACTATTCTTGATACTAATCCTTTGTAATTCTGTATAAATGTCATATTTATAGCAATTTGGATTTAGCACATTTTTGAAAGTTTTGTTGTAAATTGACATTTTATAACTCTGTATCTTAATGGGGTACAGAGTAATTTAATGATTCATGAATATAATGTGGAATAATTAAGTCAAGCTAACATATCCGTCACCCAAATGCCTTTTGTAAAAAAAAATTATTTTGGCACTAGAGAGTGAGCCTTTGCATGAAACTATAACCCAAGCCTTTTAAAAAAAATTTTGAGATAAGATCTTGCTAAGTTCCCAAGGCTGGACTTGATCTTGTGATTCTCCTTCAGTCTCTCAGAGTGCTGGGATTACATGTGCACATCATCAGGCCTATATGAAATATTTATTCTTTTGTTGCAAAGGTACTTGAAATTTACTCTCTTAGCAATTTTAAAGTGTATATTACAGTGTTATTAACTGCATTCACCACACTGTATAGTGGATTACAAGACCCTGTATTATTCTGTCTGAGATTCTGCACCCTTTGACCATCATGTCTCCATTCTCTTTACTCTGAGCTGCTATTATCATCATTCTGCTTTCTACACTGAGTCTGATTGTTTTAGATTCCACATACAAGTGAGAACATACAGTATTTGACTTTCTGTGTCTGAGTTATTTTACTTTTAACAGTGTACTCCAATTCTATCTATGTTGTCACAACTAATAGAATTTCCTTTTTAAAATGCTGAATGGTATTCCTTTGTGTATATATACTACATTTTTCCATCTATTCATTTACTCACATACTTAGATTAACTCTCTAATTGGCTATTGTTAGCTTGGAACATAGACAGAAGAAGCCATATGGTCTTTAAAAATTATTTACAAACATAGAAATAGTTAATTCATTCAATATTTAAAAAAATCATTTGCTTCATAAGAAATAATATATTCACATCCCTCAAAGAAGTAGCCTTGGGATTTGTTCAATTCAATTAAACAAATATCTTTGAGTGTCTAGAGCCAGCTAGGGATACAGTCATGATTGAAATAGATCCTTATTTTGATAGAGTTTACATTTCAATGCGAGAGAGACCAAAAACAAACAAAAATATTGAAAAAAATAATGATAAGTTTTATGCAGCAAAATAGAATGTTGTGATTACAGAGTAACTGTGTAGATTTTGGACTTGGTGGTCAGCCAAAGCTTCTCTCAAAGATTTCCCATTCATGCTGAAATATGAATGTTAAAGAATTGACTCTGTGATGATCAAGATTAAAACCCATCAAGCATTTCAAGTAGAAAAAACAGCTAGTGCAAAGGCCCTGTGGCAAGACAACCTGGCATGTCCAAGGAGCAAAACAGTTGTTGGTGTGGGTAAATGGAATGCAGAAGATGAGGTTTGAGGAATGGATTTGAACATTGGGGTGGCAAAAATATTTGGGCCTCGCTTTAAAGACTTGCCTACAAGTCTCTCTCTCTCTCTGTCTCTCTTTTCATATTTTTACATGCTCTTTTTTGGATATTCTTAATAGCTGGAAATTTTTGCCCTTTGAGAGTGGATTTCTTTTCAGGGTACCTCTCTGTCTAAATCATTTGAGCCCGGGCTTGTGATGAAGTAGGGCAGTGCTGTTTTGGCACAATAATCTGGGATGACTGTGCCGTGAGTTCCACTTTCTCATGAACAGACTCTGGCCAGTTCCAGAGTGCTCAGTGCAGCGTGCATGGCGTCCCCCAGCAGGACCATGTTATGGGGTAGTAACATTCACTTGGACAGCAGACCTTTGGCTTGTTTGTTGACTTAAAGCTGGCCCCTGTAGTTTATAGTCACACCTCGTACATGAGGTCTGAACCAGTCCCAGCCCTAACAGGGGCCTCTGATGACAGGAGGACTGAGGGGCGCATCCCAAGCGGGTGTTAAGAATGATACACTGCTGTCTGCACCATCCTCCCGCTGTGGTGGCTCTGAGATCACATGTTACGAATTCTCAGTGACACTTTGTAGTTTCACAAGGCAACATTTGAGGGAAGAGAGAGAAATGAGTTTACTAAGACATGAAGAGGAGAGAAGGAGGTCTGGAGAGACAGAGTGCAGGGAAGAAAAAGGGCAGCAAGCCTTAAGCTGAGAAAGGTTCCATGGTTCTTACTGGTTCACATTTTTAGATGGTGTAAACATGGAAACAGCCAGGCCACAGTGAAAACCATGCTCTGCAACAGTGCCTGGGAAGAGTAGAGCAGCCAAGGCTTAAAATAAAAGTAACTGGGCACCTTCTAGGCATTCCTCATGTAATGCATGCATACATGTAAATGGGTATGTACATGCATTAAAACTTACTATTTGTGATTCTTAGCAGTGTGGGGGGGGCGGCTAAAATTTTGCCTGAAATTTACTGAGTATCTACTATGTTTTAAGTAGAGTCAGAAGATCAGGGAAAATCCATGGGAGTGACCAGATAACTGAAAAGGAGCTGGTTTCTTTAGGATTAGTGTTCATAGGGCCTTCATGATGTCACATCAATGGCAGTCTCAGGAAGGCAAAGTGCTTGTCGACCATTCAGCAAACTTCCCCTGAGATGGTTGAACTATGACTGCAGGATAGGGGTGGAATCTGAGTAAGAAAAATGGAGAGGTATGCGGTGGGGGCAAAGGAAGCTTTTACAGACAGAGATAACAAGTCTTTCTCAAGTAGCTGTCCAATTGCAACTTGAAAATCAACAGTTTCACAGCTGTGGGTATCTTGTGGTCCTTCTGCTAGGAATTTCTTTCAGATCCTGGTCTGTGTCCTAACTCGACACCTCAGGGGGCAGGGAATACTTGTTATGCTACTTCAGTAATGGCTGATACTTTATTTGATTTTTCAGGAATGAATATTACAACTCCCTCCCCTTATCATCAGATTCATTATACAGTCAACTATGTTCTAAATATATTAAATGAGAAATTCTAAAAATAAACAGTTTTAAGTTGGTCTCAGTAGTGTGATAAAATCAGTAGTATGACAAAATATTCTGCTCCATGTCATTTGTCCATTATATCCATGCTGTGTACCCTGCCTACCTATGAGGCACTTAGGAGCCACCTCAGTAATGAGATCAACAATCATGATAGTGCAGTGCTTGTATTCAGGTGATCTTACTTTACTTAATATAGTTCTGAAGTGTAAGGAGTAGTGAAGCTTAATTGTTACAGTTATGGTGATTTATTATTATTAATGGTAACCTATTGTGCCTAAATTAAACTTTATCATTGATACATTATGTGTAGGAAAAACAGCATATACAGGCTTTAGTATTATGTGGTTTTCAAGCATCCATGAGGTACCAGAGTGTATTTTCCTGTGGTTGAGAGGGCACTACTGTACTTTGTGTCATTTGCCTAAAGATGGAATGGAAAACTATTGCTAATGAAAGATGGCAGATTTATCTGATGATTAGACTAGGCTACTGTATATTCAGTATTTATTGTCAGAAGAGTGGGCAAGTTTGGGTGGCTGCTTCTGGAACTTTTCCTATGAATAATGTTTATGAACATCTCTGTCTAGCTCTGTTGAGGGGCAAGTAACTGGGTTACAGGTCTGATCGATGACATTAGAAGTAAATTCTTAAACTCATGTTGTCATTGTGATTCCTGTTAAGAGAAATTGATGATTACAGAGAAATTTTTTCTGAATTGTGTTGGACTCCATAGTTTGCATAAGTGAAGAAAACATAGGATTGGTTTTAGGAAGGAAATATACAGGGGAGGAAAAGGAAGGGGCGAACTGTGTTTGGAAACTCATGTTCTGCTTTGAAATATGTGACAGTCATTAGAAAAGAAATAGATGGAGCGTGAGGAAAGGAAGGAATTGAGCATCAATAGTGATTTTGTGAAAACTTTTCTACAAATGCCAAAGCACTAAATAGATATCTGGATCTAAATCATGGCTCCACCACCTGTTAGCTTCATAGTGTTAGGTGAACTATTTGATTTCTCTTGTTCTAGTTTTTTTCTCTGACTAAATGAGAAAAATAAGACCCATCTCTCAACCTAGCTGTAAGGATCACATAAAATAATGTGGACAAATGCATTTTTTTCATTGTGTAATAGGACATAGTAAGAACTTAAAGTCTCTTTGTTGTTTTTCTTCTATTAGACCCTGCCTCTTTAGCTCCTTGGGAACAGTATAGAGCAGGTGTTTGCTTATGTGGTTCTACCTGACAGGATGGTTTTTCTTGTGGACAGGCTCAAACTCATGAACAGAAGCAATTTTCTTTCTTTTGTACTTGATATAGAAGGTGAATTAAAAATTCCTGAAAACATTCTGTTCCTCCTTCTCTCTGATACAAATGGCACCTTAAGTCACAGAAAAGAATAAGGAAATATGCCATTGGATTTTAACAAATAGGGCAAAGGGGAAGATACAGCTGCCCAAAGGCCATAGCTTTTTATACTGGTTATTTGTAAAGGGAGTAAGTTAGTGTAGAAGGATTCCAGGTGTTGGTGTCAAAGGAGACTTGGGCTTGGGTTCCTGACATCCTTACCCATTTGTTAGGTGTGTAATTTTAACCCGTCACTAAATCCCTTGGAATCACAAATTCATCATCTTCCAAATCAATTTAATAATAATACGCTACAGAGTTACTGCAAAATCCAGAGATAATGTGTGTGGAGACTTCATAGGCACTTGATCAATACTCCTTTGCCATACACCTGTGTGAGTTTGTATGTAGTACTGTGTCTCACTTGCCGGGTGGCCTATGTGCTTTAGGTGTCACATTTCATGGAGACTGAAACTTGGGCTTATCTCTGACTGTCCATCATTTATAACTGCATGATGGTGTCATGGTTATCATCCCAGAAGGAACAAGTTAAATGGGGAACTTCTTGAACAAATATGCTATGGGTTTAACTAGATAGTAGGGATCCTTTTAGGGAAGTTTAATTTTGCACAAGAGGGCTTTGGATGTTGGGAGTCTTTCTGTCTTCAAGGAAAATGCAGAATTCTTGGTAGTGTCTCAGGTAAGTAGGACTAATGTTTCCATTACCCCAGAGTACGGCGGCTGTGCAATATCAGGGTCAGTGGTCTCCTTGTTCCTATAGAATGGGGCTCAGTCTGCATCCTCTGTGTCCAGACCCTCTGATTCTCTTTCACTGAATCTCGGGGGTATATGTTATTGCAGGGTAAATTAGGAGGCAGCAAAAGTGTCTTTTTGATTTATTCCACTCTTATTTGCCCATCTCTTGAAAGCCTCCAGTTCTATATATAAAAAAATCAATGCATTGACCATGGGGCTCTTTTTAAGGCCCCAATCTTATTGAACTCAAATCCTCACTGTCTTTGACATAGATGTAGTGAACTTAGCATTTTTAAAATAAAGATTTTCTTTCTGATACAAGGACCCACCTTTGTACCTAGTCTTGGGTGGCAGTGGTTTATAAAATTTAGAAGGAGAGATGTGACCTCTAATTATATATTTGCCTCTTCTCTTTCAGCCTTCTGAGTCTCACCACTCGGAAATAAGAGAATCAGTATTAGTGAAGCTAACAGTTTGATGAGTTTACTTTTTTCTTCTAGGAAACATAAAATGTGTGGCACAGAGCCATTGTGGTCACTGGGTCAGAGGGTTTGCACCAAGGGGAATGTGAGAATGCACCTCATAATGTTGTTGTGAGGATTAAAGGAGTCAATACATGTAAAGTACTCAGAATAGTACCTGGCACAAGCTGAAAGCTATATGATATTATCCAATCCCCTCCTGACCCGGCTTTGCACTGGGCCTAGAGCAACTCACTCTACAAGTGTTATCATAGGCCTTACTTCAAAATGCGTCCAGAAAGGAGCCAGCCACCAAGACCACATATTATATATTTCCACTATATAAAATGTCTACAACAGACAAGTCTGCAGAAACAGACAGGTTTTCTTAGACTTGGAAGTAGAGGAAACACTAGGGAGCGATAACTCAGCAGAATGGAGTGAGTTTCTTTTGGGGGTGGGAAAGTTCAAAATTGTAATGATAGTTGCACAACTCTGTCCATACACTAAAATCCATGAAATTGTACACTTTCAATGGTTGAATTGTATGGTGTGTGAACTTTATCTTAACACATCTCTTGTACACCCAGAATTTTTCCAGTGATCAGCAACACAGTCAGGCTTATCTAAATAACTAGCAGTGTGTCCTGGATTTATTATTGTTGCCTCCTACAAGGTTTTCTTGATTTCACCCGTCCTTTACCTATCTTCAGTCTCCACAGAGCATCATATGATCATTACCTGCAAAGCAGACCATGATGTTCATCGGGCTAAGCTGCATTCAGTCATTAAAGGAAACATCTTGGTATGGCCTCAAGGTCCCATGACTCTTCCTCATCCTCTATCACTCTCTCATGTGCTACTTTGCTTTGGTCACATGAGCCATTGCTCTTCCAATACATTAGTCTCTTTTCTGGCTGCTTCATCTCCTTCATTCTGGCCAGAATTTGACTCCTGCCTCTTCCCAAGGCTCATTTCTAGAGGCTCGTCTAGGACTTAACTAACACTCACCACATCAGCTTCTCTTACCTAATCATGTTTAAAATAATACCTTCCCCATCAATCTCACCTGCTCACTTATTCTATTTTCTTCATAGAATTTATTACTTATGTTTTTTGTTACTTTATGTACTTGTGTGTTGGATGTCTCTTCCATTAGTACTTGGATTGTATGATGAAGTTTGTCCTGTTCACCACTGCATTCCCAGTAACTAGGACTGTGTTTGTTGAATAAACAAGCGCAGACAAGACATTGACAGGTATACAAAGACACAAACACATATCTACTCATTCTTTTTCTATGTATAACTCCTGTTCTATATCATCATTTAGCATCTCTCCCATATTTGAAAGTTTGGCCAAAATCTTAGTATAGGTTTCCTTGGTGGATCTATTTTTAATATTATTTAGCGTTTTCAATTAAAATGCGATTAAATGGTTAGACTGATAAACATGACTGTTCTTTGCATTCAAGTCCCTGAGATCACGTAAAGCACTTCAGAGCCTATGTTTAGTCAACCAGCCCTACCAAGAGCCTTAGGATCACTTACAGTGTGGACTTTCTCGTGCCCCTGTCTTCAGAAGAATCTTTGCGATGGGCACATTGTTGGTCATGATGGCAATATCCAGAGGTGTCAGCCCCTCGCTGTTAGGTGTGTTCAGGTCCAGCTCTTCTGGTGTGTACTGGTCCAGGAGGAGCTGCACAGCATCCATGTCCTGCTGCTCAACAGCCTCAAACATGGCCTCATTGCCCTGGAAGTTCTGGAAGTAAAGAAAGAAAGCAAGTTAGCCCTATTTCCTTGACCAGTGTTTCTTCATGGAATAACATTTTTAATTTTAGAGAGTGCTTTAAGGATTGCATGTTGATGACCTGTTAACTGTCAGTCTTGGTCTCTTTTAGCCCAGGTTCTGTACTGGTAGGAGAGTAATCCTGCATATGACATCGGGGTTTACAGATCTCAGCTCCATACTGCCTGCAGGCAGGTGCCCACATTTCTAGATATCTTGTTTTCTTGTACTATACTTTCTTTCCCTAGGTCCTCAACCACTGCACACTTGGCATTTCTGAGCTCTGGAGTTCTTTACTGGCAGAGTTCAAAGAAGATTGCAGTGGCTTGTGGCTAATTTCTTGGAGGTCTGAGAGGGCTAGAAGTTGAATATTTATGGAATATGTATAGAAAAAATAGATATGGACTATGGCTCTTTTGAAAAGTGTTTTCAAAGGATTAGCAGTAAACAAAGGACAGACTGGTCTTCAAAAATGTTGAAATATTGGCCTTGACCTAGCATAGTGTTCACCTAATCAGCATAAAGAAGATCTTTAGTGACCATATTTTTAGGCTGATAGGTTTTATTTTTAGTCTCATCAAAAATGGATTCTATCAGAAACTGTTGGTCATCTTTAGCTAAGGATACACCAAGAAATGGGAGCTTGAAGAAAACATGAAGTGATTATGCAAATGCTTGTTTAGACAGTGTGGACCAAGGGGACGAAGCTCTTTTGGTATGCAGTTCTCCTTGCTGCAAGATATCTGCTGAATGGAAAAGGGTTTTGTCCACACACTGCTAAACTGAAGGGCCTCTGATGATCAGGCAACTTAGCCACAGCCAAGGCCTCCCAGAAGATGAATTTGAAATGAGAATATGTAGTAGGAAAAAAAATGTGTTCAAAGTTAAAATGCTGTGCTGTCCACAGTATTTAGTTTTGATTCTTAGTATTCCTAATTTCTCATGTGCCATATTTACTCTCATTCCTAAGTTGTTTCCTCTTCCATGCTTTTGGTGGAAACTATAGCTTTCTTCTATCTGGAAAGGGCAGGATTCACTTGTTTTAAAGCTCAAACAAGTAGAGCCATAACCTCCTCCAAAACACCCTTGCTGAGCATGTTTATAACATACTCTTAGCTGCTTTTACTGATAGCCAACATAGAAAATTTTAATCTGTCTCTGTCTGTCTGTCTGTCTGTCTAGTGGTACTAGGGCTCAAACATGGGAAAAATATTGGATTTCTTCTTTTTTTTGGTGGTACTGGGGATTGAACTGAGGACCTTGTGCTTGCAAAATAGGTGTGGTACCACTTGAGCTAAATCCCTAGCCAATATAGAAAACTTTGTGAGAACATCTTTAAAATCAGCACTAAAACTCCCTGTGTATCACTCCCTCTTTTTTTTGTTTGTTCGTTTTTTTGAGACAGGGTCTCACTTTGTAGTTCAGGCTGGCCCTGAGCTCACTATGTAGCCCAGGCAAGCCTCGAACTCAGCAATCCGCTTGTCTCTGCCTCCCGAGTGCTGGGATGACAGGCGAGAGCCACCACGCCCAGCACTGTGATATGTGGTATTGATTGCTGGTGGGCGTGAGTCTCCACGCCAGCATCGTATGTTGTTACCGGGGATCGAACTCAGGACCTTGCGCTTGCGAGGCAGGCGCTGGAACCACTGAGCTAACCCTCCGGCCCCATCACTTCCTATTTTGATTCTGAGTTAGGATCTTGCTATGCTGTCTAAACTGGTTTGAACTTGCTATGGAGCCCTGCTGCCCTCCGACTCACAGTTCTCCTGCCTCAGCCTCTGAACTGCTGGGCTTACAGGTGTGTGCCATCATCTCAGTTTCTTTACACTATTCTCACCACATAATTCACTATGACATGGCTAGAGGTTAAGAGATTTAGCAAGAGGAAAATCCATTTCTCCTGATAGACCCTATACTTTCAAATATTTGCTAATGAAATGCTATAGCCAATTATGTTTCCATTTCAGCTTTGATTGCCTCAAATATAAATATAATGATAAATTCTGAGTACTATATTTACCTAGGTTTTTGATACACTTGTTTCTCTTCTTGTTCCCTATGTGTTTTCTTTTTCTATTATTTTTCTACCCCTCATCATTGTATAGATATTCATTGACTAGATTCTGTTTTGAATCCCTTTGGGAAAGATGTGGAGTGCACAATAGAAATAATAAAATAATATATATTATTGGAATGAACACTGGACATGTCAGAAAACCTGACATTTCGTATTTGGCAGATTGAGATTGGTTTCTGTAGTTTAGTAGTGAAAAGGAGCTATAGGAAAGAAAAGGAAAATTTACCAATCACTCAAACTTTATCTAACATTGTAGATATGTGTAGTTTCTGCCTTGCTGGATTCTATTCCAGCACTTATAAAATTGTTAAAACATTGACTTCAGAAATAAAGGTGGATCATCTTGGACTCTTCAAACATAGTGAACAAATCAAACTGACACAGAGGAAAAAGAGCTTTGTTACCACCGAGGTCTTCCTGAGACTCAGTCGATCAGTTCTTGTTCTAAAATAGGCCTCATCAAAGGAAGAGTGACTTCCCTTCAGCTTCTCCGAAAGGTTCCTGTATAGGCGTTTGGCAGCATTGGGAGACGATGGGGCACTGTGTTTTTTTGACTGGCAAAGATGTAAATTCTGCATTTGTTGGGTCATTTTCACACGGCAGTTCCTAAGAAGAAAAAAATCTGATGGATCATTTACAACAGAATTGTAAACTGACAAAGAATTCTATCATCATCATTAGCCACTAGAATCCTAATATGTTCTAGCTGGAGGAAGGGCTCTCAGAGATGGCCCCACCTAGCGTCTTCATTTTAAAATGTGAAAACTGAAACCCCAGGAAAAGATGAAGCTTGCTGATGGCCGTGGACTTAATTGGTGACAGAAATGAAACGACAGCCTCCATTTCTTGTATATACATGTTTGTTTCCATACTAATGTGTATATGAAGCGAAGCTCAACTCAAAGTCTTTCAGTCTGTCAGCCAGCTGACGATGTGTCTCAATTCTGTAACCCAAAGACAGTTCAGTTACTCTTGGGTATATGGAAGTGGGGCTTTTCTACTTACTTTGTTCCAGATACTGTCCTCTGTAAGACATGTGAATGCCCCCTGCACATGCCTTCTCCTAGTGGTATCATTCGAACTCTGAGGTGAATTGTGTTCATTTAGTCAACCACCTCATTGTGCAGAGGGTTGGTAGATTTGTATGTGTAGGACCACTCTTGCTCACTCCACACACCCTGATAAGGACCCTACAGGGCATTCTTGACTGTTCTTCTCCAAGTAGTATTTGAGTGTCCCTGAAATCTCTAGTCCTAACAGCCCCCAACCTGGCCAGGTCATACCTGAAGTCAGTTTCCAGATTAGCCATGCTACTGAAAAAGCTACCCAAGTTTGTATTTTGGGTATTGCTATTGGAATGTGAATGCTGCCAAGGGTGTGGCTGCCTGGTGGGTGTTCTGATGAAGAAATGCATGAATGTCACTAACTGTGGCACTTCCAAGTGAAAAGTTTTCCTATTTGCTGAAGCCTCTGGGGCACAGGACCCAGAGCTCTCTGGAGTGTGCCACTGTCTTTCCACCATTCCCATCATTTTATTTGTCTGTTTCTTTTTTGTTGTTGTTGTTTGTTTTGAGGTAGGTAGAGTCTTGTTCTGTAATTCAGGCTGGCTTTGAACTCATTATGTAACCCAGGGTAGCCTCGAACTCGTGGGGATTCTCCTGCCTCAGCTTCCTGAGTGCTGGGATTACAGGTGTGCACCATCGCACCCAGCTTCTCATTGTATTTGTGTTTGTCTTCTGTTTGTAGTGCTGTTATTGTTACTTATTATCTGTGATCTTGAGGTCATCTTGAAGACCTTGCATTTTTACAACATTATGGATCTCAGAATATAGAACTGTAAAACCTCTTTATTGATTGATGGAACTTTTTTACAGAATTGATTTCAACAATTTTCTGTTTTCTGCATGATAAATTTTAAATTTTAAAATTTTATGTACAAGTGCTTTTCTCATATTCCACTGTACTCTGTGCTACATTTTAGTCTATCTGACCTCTCTGGAGCATTTATTACATATGAATCTTTGTATGTATTATTTTTTGTGTAGTAGCATTCTACCTCTGCTTTTATCATCTAGGAAACCATTATTGATCCTTAAAGTTTCTGCTTAGTTTCTTAGAATCGTAGGGAAATTTATATGTTCTTTATTCAATTAGCATAAACAGTACTCATTCCTTTAGAGTGTGTGTGTGTGTATATACACACACATATATATATATATATATATATATATATATATATATATATATATATATATATATATATATATATATACATACATACACACATATATATTGGACCCTTGACTTACAAACTAAATTTGTTCCTGAAAACTGGTTGTAACTCAAGCTGGTAAATTGCTTTCAAAGTTCCTCTCCCATATAATTTTAAGCCACTCTTTCTTCTAGGCAGATCTCAGAGAGATCTTAGAGAGAAATTGGCCCAAGATTTCCCAGTTATTCCCAAACAGGAAACAATGCTTGTTCTCTATTTAAGGGTTAAATCTATATCTGAGACCATCTGAAATCATAAGCAACCAGCATTTGAGTCATAACTTGAGACTTTGTTTTCAAGTTAAAGCTAAAATTGCAGTCACAACCTAAGTTGTACATTTGTCAGGGAAGACATAACTCGGGTAAAATAAATGTCTTATTGTGTCCCAATTGGTTTTTTGGCTGTCTCCTAGCTGGTCCGTATGCCCCTCAAGTGCAAGAAATTCTAAATCTTAATTTTCATATTTTCAGTGCCTAAGATGTACCTCAGGTAGAAGAAATATAACACAGATTAGGATATAAATTCCTACTCTTTCTCCTGCTATGTGATTTTTTTTTTTTTTTTTGAGACAGGGTCTCGCTTTGTAGTTCAGGCTGGCTCTGAGCTCACTATGTAGTCCAGGCAAGCCTCGAACTCAGCAATCCTCCTGTCTCTGCCTCCCGAGTGCTGGGATTACAGGCGTGAGCCACCACGCCCAGCACTGTGGTATGTGGTATGTGGTATTGATTGCTGGTGGGCATGAGTCTCCACACCCAGCATTGTATATGGTTACTGGGGATCGAACTCAGGACCTTGTGCTTGAGAGGCAGGTGCCGGAACCACTGAGCTAATCCTCCAGCCCTAATTATGTGATTTTGGACAAATTAGTGAGTCTGTCTGTCTCCTCTTTCTTTTTATAAAGTAGAGATAATAATAATACCTTCATATTACTGTAAAAATCTGATATAATAATATATGCTAAGAACATAGTATGTATGGAAAGTCTCATAGTAGCTAATGTTTTTGTTATGGAAGGTGTTCAATAAATACATTAGAATAAATGAGTATAGTAGGTAAGAGTCTGCTACTTATAATATCTGAGGAATACCTGGAAATTTTATTTTCTCATCATGTTTCTCAGTTGAGTTCTATGTCCATTAATGCCAGTTTTCATTTACTGTCGCTTCAATAAATAGAGATGTACTGTTAAATACCCTTAGACACTGTTTAAGTCTTGTAACTTCGTCCGAGACAGAAAGACTTCCTAGCTCCTCCAAGGTGGTCAGACTAATCAGTCTTCTTGATACCCATTAGGCTGTACCCCATCTTAGCTAAGTGAACATGTTTAAATTTCGAAGGACAATGCAAGGCATTATCTTAACTGTGTATGTGTTGGTAGGCATATTTTATACATCTTTAATCTTTTAATTTTCATAAAAGCAGAAATAGAAAGGGCAGTGATTTCCTTTCCTTCCATCTGTGAATTGTCTGTCTTTGGTTCATAACAGCTAAGCTAACGAGTTTCATCTAATTTACTTCTTTCTGTATCCACACAAATTCCAGATTCATAGGCAAGCTGGCTCACATGGGAATTTCCTTAACCTCTTTCTTTCTGCCTTCTGTCTCTGGTTTTTTCGTTTAGCATTAATGTCTCAGTTCAAGCCATCTGTCTTGTCTATATCATTATCATTCCCAAAATAACTCTACCTTCTTTTGTATCTCCCACAATACCCAGGAGTCTAGTAAATAAATTCTTGTCGATTGATCAAATTCCAGTGACTTACCCTCTAACTGATGACACCTACTCACACGGCCCCTTTTGTCTTTGCTCATCTCCCATCTGTTCCCTTCCATCAACTCAGGTTGACTTTGTCTCTTTGACTTCCTTTTCACACTCCCCCAGCTGTGCTTTTCTTCCAGGCTATTCTTTAGCATATTTTCACTCTTCTAACTTTCATCTATCATTATGTTTTTATCTCCTACATATTAAAAATTTGGTTGGATGAAAGATCAACAGAAAGACAATTTTTGATTATCTACTTTTAGAAATATGAATGCCTCTCCCAACTAACCATGTTCTTAATTTTTTATTCTTATGGAAAGGGACAAGCCTTTGAAAATGACTATAGTTTTGGCTCTGGGTTTAGGTGGATCCAAACTCGAATCTATTTATGTTATTTGGGATACCTTATTTTAATTCTTTGAGTCCATTTAATCATATATAAGTAGACAGTAACAATGTATTTGTATAGATTTCTTAAGATTAATTAATAAGTGAAATTTACTATCTTTTTGGTGCATTGTAGTCAGTAAATAGCAGCAGTTATTGTAAGCACCAAGTCTTTCCAAAGTATAGCCACAAAAGTGTATTGCAATGATTCGATTTTCTTATTTGTTTAAATATTGTCTTAAAATCTGATATTATGTACTTTTTATACTATTTAGCTTTTATTTTGATAGAAAAATGCAAGCTGAAAAACTTCTGTAGGTATATTTATGGTAATATAGTAAAATAGAAATAGGAAGTAGTACTTCATATTGTTAGAGGGCAGATAGAACAAACATAAGCTTAAGAATAATTGAAAAATTTAAAAAAGATTTTAAAATAAAGGAGGGTAAAGTTTAAATATATTTGTGAATGAAGTATACTAAAAGTGTTTAATTTTGCTAGTAAAGGACAAAATATTTTCACTTGTGTCTTTCAAAAAGTCATTGACACATGGTACTTCTAAATAAATATTTCACATAAAGATTAAAAATAAAGAATAGGCCATCAGTGGTAAGGGCAAAGGAAAAAGGTTCAAAAGTCTTTTCCTCTATAACACCAATGAGAAAACTAGCAGAAGTTATCTGAATTAACACATTCAGAATCTCTGAGATGAAACAAAGGCTTGGAGCAATCAAAGAAGTGTTTATTGAAGAAAAAGGGCTGGATTCAGTAAGAATGGCAAGTTTTCAGACATTTTATTTTGCCCTATCCCCATCTTACACAGTTCTGTGAGGGTCTTAAAAACCCACAGTCCACATTCACATTAAAAACTATAGCCTTCCAGCCATGGGAGGAGGAAGAATAAGACTGGAAGAAAAAGATTGTTTTTTTTTTTCCCCCCAGAAAAACATCAAAAATTGTTTAAAATTTTTCAAAAGCTGGAGAATGAGATGTTCAAAGAGGGTTTTGAATAATTCTGACATGTTCTGGGCCTATAGCAGATCATTTCTATGGCTAGGGCTAAGAATGTGAAAAAAGAAAACTCTGGGAAAGTCCTAAGCTCTCATCTCTGTCTAAACTGAAGGGCCTGTGCAAGTAGGAAGTGAAGACGAAGGGAGAGGTGGCAACCTCCCAGCCAGAGGTTAGAAGTTTGTCCTAACACACAGACAGCCTCTGCGCATGAGAGATCTAGATATTTAAGGATATCTCTGTTCATTATTCTCTGACCACTAAGATAAGCAAGAAGACACTTTAGTGGCCATATATAAGAAAAAAATACCATATGTAAGAAAAAAAAGACTTCATAGATTTAGTTCTGAACAATCACAAGACAACAAAACAACACTGAGGAGGAAAGATAATCCGATTTTCAGTTACCCCATTATATTGTTGAACTACATAGTTTTTGGCAGAAAATCATGAGACTTGAAGAAGCAAAGAATTATGCTTCATACACAGGAAATAGAGCAGTCAAGAGAAATTACCCCTGAAAAAGCCCAACATTGGACTTATTGCACAGAGACTTTAAGTAGGTAAAGTTATGTTCAGTGAAGTAAAAGAAATTAATTTTGAGAATGTGATCTGACCAAATTAAGTACATTAGTAAAGAGAGAAATTATAAAACAACTAAATATAAATTCTGGAGTTGAAAAGCACAATAATTGACATTAAAATTTCACTAGAGTTCAACAGGGAGTTTGAATAGCAAAAGAACCAGTGAATTTGAAGAAGGACGAGTTGAGATTAATCAGTCTGACAAGAAAGAAAGAAATGAAGAAAAATGAAGGCTCAGAGGTCTTTGGGACACTGTTGAGTATTCTAAAATAAGCATAATAGGAATCTCACAAGAAGATGGGATACATGAAAGATATTTGAGAAAATAACAGAAAACTCTTTGCAAATTTTATGAAAACCATTAATCTACATGTCCACAACTCTTAGGGCACACTAAGTAGAAGAAGCTCAAAGAGACACACATCTAGATGAATCAGAAATTGTCAAAAGACAAAGAATCTTGTACGTAGCATAAAAATGACATAGTGTGTACAAAAGATTCTCAAAAAAGATAAACTGTTCATCTTTCACCAGAAACCGTAGAGCTCAGAAGGAATTGTGATGTCATATTCAAAGGGATAAAAAAATGAACTGTCAAATAAATTTTCTTTACCCAACAAAACTTCACTTCAGTTGAAGGGGAAATTAAGATATTACCAGGTAGATAAAAATGGAGAATTGTTATTAGATTTTACCTACCACAAATACTAAGGGAGTCATTCAGACTGCAATGAAGGAAGTGTGGGCAGTAACTCAAATCCAGGCGGAGAAAAAAAGCATTGGAAAGGAAACTGCATGAGCAAACGTGAAACACGTATAAAGTAATATAAATGTATTTTTTCTACTTTCTGAATTAAAAGACAGTGGACTTAAGGAAGCAACCTCATTTATAACGGCATCAAAGAATAAAATATTCAAAGATACACAACATGAATGGAAAAAACCAATTTTCTGAAAACTGTAAAAGAATTATGGAAGTTAAAGAAAATCTAAATAAGTGGTTAAATATTTCTTGTTCGTAGACTTATATAGTCAATGGGAGACACCAGTTGGAAGATGGAGCGTAAGTGTTGATTCTTCTGCTGGGTATCCATTCTCAAGTAGCTGGAGCTTTTGGGTTTTTGTTCCTGCATTACAGAGATTTCTATCTCTTTTTGTTCCTTTAGGCTTTATTATTCTCCACTGGTTTTTCTGAACCATCCACTTCTTTGGAAAGGTTACCATCATTAACTTCTCTTCTTTTACTCTGTTTGAATGTGTTATGTACTTACTGCTAGAATCCTTCTTGATAAATCATGTAATCTGGTACCATTTACAAGAATATCTTGAAAATGATAGTAACCATATTCTCTGTTTCATTGAATTGAACAGGAAAAAAAAAAGACTCAAAATGGAAATGAAATACTCAGTGGATAAAACAGAGCCTTAGAAGAACACTGGACAGGGAAATTATTTTTTGTTATGTTAAGTCTGGGATAACTGTCTTTTGATAATATTCTGTGTTAGAGAATTTCATTGAAAATCTGAGCAGGTTAAGAGCTGTCATTTTCTATTCCTTCTTCAATCTCAAGCTAATCATCATAGTTTAAAGCACAGAATTAAAATTTGTGACTTTGCTATAAAGCTGACCCTGCTTAGGTCTTGTCTTCACTAACTGTGTGACCTTGAGTAATTATTTCATTTCTCTGAGCTTCAGTTTCCTCATCAGTAACATTGTTCCTCATCTTAGTAATGAGTCATATAACAATCAAAGGGGACATCATTTACATGCAAATGGCCAAAAATAGGCACTTGAGAGAAACTTTGATAACAGCTCTTTTGAGGAATGATTAACATAATAAACTGCATATTTTTACAGGTACAACTTGCTAAGCTTTAATATGACTGTTTACTCATGAAACCACTGCTGAAATCAAAATGATAAATTTATCATTCTCAAAAATTTCCTTATATCTCTTTATAATCTTTCTTCCCTCTCTCAAATGAACTCTTTTTTCTACTTATCAGTTCTCAGGGAATTACTGATCTGTATTCTGATACTACAGTTTAGGTTCCCTTCCCCCCCCCCCCCCAGTACTGGGGATTGAACTCCAGCCCTTCTGCTTCCAAGGTAGGTGTGGTACCACTTGAGCTAAATCCCCGGCCACTAGGTTCCATTTTCTAGGATCTCATAGGATTAGAATTAATAGAATGTGCCCTCGTTTATCCAGCTGTTTTAGCTCATTGAGACTTATACATATTGTGTGCATCAATAGTTCTTCATTTTTATTGCTGAGTAATATTTTATTGTCTTTACCACTATTTATCAGTTAGTTAGCTATTATTTTAGTGAGGAAAAATTAAAACCCATACGTTTGCTCTCAAGAAAAAGGCTACATTTTCTTCTTCCTTCAGATAGGCATAGGGGACTTGAGCTTCAAAGAGATGGGGTGATAAGGCTGTTTGAACATAGACTGTTTTCTGCACTATGAGTATAGCACCAGGCTGTAGGCTGTAATTTGCTACGAGAACACCCTCCATGCAAAAGCTAAAACTATTATATTTAAAAGATAAAACTCTAAATCTTCTAGAAGAAAATATAAGAGAAAATCTTTGTAAACTTGGTAAGAAAAGAATTCTTAGAAGAGACACAAAGAGTGCAAACCATAAAATAATTGGTAAACTGGACTTATAAAAAAGGTCTGATCTTTGAAATACTGTAGCCAAATCTCTCTATACTTTGGAGACTTGTGAAGATAAGTAAATACCTGAAGAGTTAGGCTATAATAAAGAGTGAGAACAGTCTGGAAAATCCACATCCACAATGACCAGAGAATCCAGAGGAGGAAGGTGGTGCCCCTCAAATTTTCTTCACAGCCATCTGCTTTCTGAACTTTGCTGCTTGCTTAGAGAGAAAGAGCCACGGAACCCTCCACTGCCCTGCCTGTCCGCAGCACTCCCTCCTTGTTGTGCAGCCATGGCAGCAGCCCCGACTGAGTGAGACGCCTCAAGGCTTGAGCTCTATTTGTGTGTGGTAAGCCTGAGGGACTGGATGGCACTCTCTGAAAATGGGAAACACTAGGTCAGCAAGAGACAGGAAACTGGTAGAAATCAGCAGATAATTTCTTCTCTACTTCTCCTCTGCAGACTATCCTGAGGGCTTTCTGGAAGGTATCACATACAAACATACAAAAAAATGTGGTGGGTTATTTTTGTGTGTGTGAGTACGCATGTGTGAAGCTATTGGTATTTTAGTTAAACTTACTTGCATTCATGGTTCCTCATTCCTTGACTCCTTTCCCTTTATCTTTCATCTTGTGTGCTCTAAGGGTGACCAGGGCAATCTGTGGTTGACAGTTGACCTATCACAACCAAGCTTTCCCCCACATAGGGCAAAATAAGTAAGTACTGTTATTCTATCCTCATTTTATAAACAAGGAAACAGGCCCTGAGAGGTTAGATAACTTGTCCATGACCTTGCAACAACAAGTAAAAAGAAAAGCAAGATTCGAATTCTGACTTCAAAACCCATTCCTTTATTTCTGCTATAAGGATTCCTAAGATAGCTTGATGTGGCTGACGCTTAGCTTCTTCCTAGATCTTGATTCTGCAAGCAAAATTTCTTGTCCTTATTATGAATCCTGGCACCTCCAGAGTGTGTGTTTCATTGGGTCGTGATTGTGGGAATTTTTCAGTATATTCACACTGTGTAAAAAGAAGTGAGTCACTTTGATGGGAAGCAGTTGTTAAGTAATAGTCTGCGAGAAATGGGAGTTCTAGCCATTCTTGACAGCTGGGTCGACACATACAATGAGTGAAGGGAACATTTCTGACTAGGACAATATTGTTCTTGGGCTGGGATGTAGACTAGTGGAACTTCAGGTTTTACCTGCCTGTCACTGGAGAGAAAAGAAAGTTTGACCCTTTCCATTCTCTACCCGCTGTTAACATGACAAGTGTGCCTTTGATTGCAAAAGGGTGGCCAGTTCTATTATAATGATGACATACAATAGAATGGAACAGAGTAGAAGTCGCCTTTGTAATTCCTGTGCCCTTTATAATGGAGGAAATATATCACTCTCCTTGCTATGGAGTCACAACTGACCTTTTGAAACTTAGTAATGGATATATATATATATATATATATATATATATATATATATAGATAGATAGATAGATAAATAAACAGCTTATCTACATATATATACAGACATATAAACAGTTTATCTATCTATCCATCTATCTATCATCTGTCTATCTTACCTATCATTAAGTTTCAAAAGGTCAGTTGTGACTCTACAGCAAAGAGACTGATTCTTTAAAAATTTTGAGCACGCTTATGGGAAAGAAGATGAGATAATGTTGATTCTATAGTTCAACAAATGCCAATTGGTGATCTTCTTGGTAACTTATGTGATCTCTACTAGATCCTGGGAACTCACAAGAGAACCAGTAGGGGCTCACATAGGGAAGCCGGCTGTATTGGTTTGCTGAGGTTGAAGGGCTGCCCCAAGATGCAGGACATTCAGTGCTAAAACTAAGAAAATTCTAGACAAATGAAAATGAATTAATTGACCTACTTGTACCCAGAGAGCTCAAAGTTAGAAGGGAAAGTAGCAGTAAAAAACATTTAGTTATGAAATAGTGTGTTGTGTGATAACATGAAATAATAATTATAGTATATACTTCTCCATCACTTTCTGTGAGCCAGACAGTCTTTAAAATAATGTCTCTTTTAGTCTGTATAGGTTGTTGTAATTACCTGGGTAATTTATAAACAGCAGGAACCACAAAGTTCTGGAAGCTGAAAAGTCCAAGATCAAGGTATCTGTAGAGTCAGTGTCTGGTGAGGGCTGTTTTCTGGGTCGTTGAATCTTCTTGCAGCAACCTCAAGTAGTGGAAGGGGCTGGCTAGATCTCTGGGGTCTCTTTTGTGAATGAAATAATTCCTGTCAGGAGGGTTCTACCCTCATGAACCTATTATGTCTCCAAGGCTTCACTTCTTAAAACCATCCAACTGAGAGAATTTCAGTATAAGAATGAGAGTGAGGGATAAGCATTCAGTCCATTGCAATTCCTTTATATGATAAACTTTTTATATACTGTAATAGTTCTTTGAAGGAAGGACTAATATCTCCAATTTACATAGTAAGAAGCTGAGGTATTCTAAAGAACAGATCTTGAACTTGCAGTATGAGATCTATTTCTTAATTCTTAAATATTTCTCTCAAAAAGCCTGAGACATAGTAGTAGCACAGAAGGGTGAGTGGGACTTTGTGGGAGATAGGAGGGGGTCACAGAAAAAGTGGTGGGAAACAGGCCAGGGAACAGATTTGAGGTGCGGAATGATGAATTAACCAGCGAAGACCAAAAGGTCATTCCAGGTGTAACAGCTCAGGTTAGGTTATAGAGATGGTAAAGGTCAGTGCTGGAGGCAGGGAGAATGGAAATTCCCTGGGCTCTGACAGGCACCGTGGTACATTTTATCAATCGTGTTATGACCTTGGGGAAGACACTGAGAGAGGCAGGAGGGCCAGATCATCTGGGCTATCACAGACATGGCGAAGGAAGCATAGACTTTAACTTGTGCCCAAGGTAGCCCTGGAGATCTGTACGCGATATACACTTAACCTCAGCCTGATCATTGCGTATGTATTATTGAAATGTCACACTGTACCCTGTAAATATGTACAGTGGCTATGTGTCAGTTAGAAATAAGACATTTTTTTGAGAGTTGAGATTTGCAGTTTTACTGTAGTGAGAGGATTGTCTGAAAGGGAAGGGGGTGGGAATAGTGATAGGGGGATAAACAAGTGTGACTCTCAAAAAAACCCCACGAGAACTGCAAACTTCAACTACAGCATTGTCAACAAGGATGGAGGGAGCTAGACAGCTTGAAAAGAGGAAGGAAGTAAAATGGGCCACAATATATTAGTGATTAGATGGAGAAGCTAAAGAAATTGGCAAGCCGGAAGATAAGTTCTGTGAGCCTTACTGGTTCACTGGATGCATCATGAATCAAATAATAATTTTAAACAAAACAAATGAAAAAGGAATATAAAAACATGACTTTCAAAGGGGGAAGAGTAGTAAGTTTGGTATCTCACATGTGACTCTCAAGGAGCTGTAACATACCAAGGTGGTATTGTCCAATACAAGCATTCCATAAAAAAGAAGGAAATAGCTTACCTGGCAGAGTGCTTACTTTTCCTATCCAGAGTGAAAGAATAATTAGAAAGGAAGTTCTTAGAGAGTTGTATCAAGTAATTAGAAAGCAGAATAAGTAATGTAATAATAATTTAACATTCTTTGCAGTACTTCAGGGTAGAATATGATATATGCATTTCTGATAAGATATCATGATTTAATTTATTTCTTCTAAGAATGTCTTTTACAAAAGATAACTATCTAATTGAATCATTAATGAAAGAATTTCAGGTACTATAATCCTAGAGAGAGGCCAGATTTTTCTTTTTGACAAGTAAACCTTCTAAAACTCCTTGAGTCCTAGCACATTTACAGCTTCTGATTCCATGTGTAGGGATGTGGGGGTAATTCGAGCAACAGAAAGTTGTTCTAAATTTTGTACCCAGAAGCTACCCCTGCCTGACCTATATCCCTAAAAGTGCTTGTATATTTATTTCAAAACAGCAAAGATCTATAGGATCTTGGAATTATAAGCATAGAGAATCAGTTACTGCTGATCAATATGAAAAGGGTCCTGCTTATTTCATAGTCTATTTATGTAAACCTGATTTTTAAAAATTCCACTCTTCATCTCTGTTTCCTCTTTATTGCTTAAGTGTGGTCATGCTTTCTTTTGAGTGCTCTTATTCCTTAGTTGAGAGAAGGAACATATGACCCCTCATTTCCACATATATTCTCCTCTGCCAGTTTCTGGATTAAAAAGTGTGGACAATGATCTCGATCATCTAATGTATCCTAAATGCATATTTTAATTGAATTTAGCATCTGTTCTTTGAAAGTATGGAAAGGAAGGAATGGAGGATAGAAAAGGAGGAGTCAAGGAGATTAAGGGCATTTTCTGAAGACACAAAATTAGTGTGAGATCTAGCAAAAGTGACCTACTATCCAGATATCTCATAGTCCTTTAATGAGAATGGATTATTTCCTTGCCTTTAGAATGCCATCATTTGTAAAAAAAAAAAAAAAAGCTAAATGATATGAGAGAATGATCCTTTTCTTGTGATTAAGTATCATGGGGGTCCTTTCTTCTAGACAAAATTTCACCCATCTCTCAAATTTCCTGACTTCAGTTTTTATTTAGAGAGTCATGCTGCTAACTATTCTAACATCATCCATCTGTGTCAGCACCCAGGGCTACAACTTCATCTGTGTGACCCATGATATATGGCAGATAGAGTGCACCAAAGACATTAGACTCTGTATGACATTTATATGGACTCTGAACTTACCAAAGATGGATTGATGCTGCCATAAACCCTTGT
Organism: Thryonomys swinderianus; assembly: GCA_004025085.1. NCBI lineage: Eukaryota > Metazoa > Chordata > Mammalia > Rodentia > Thryonomyidae > Thryonomys > Thryonomys swinderianus. The sequence continues at coordinate 108,904 of PVIC010000429.1, forward strand.
GGTAGCCAGGCAAACAAAAGACTGGTAAAGGGAGGGAAAAGCCATGTCTTTCTCCAATTATTTTTTCCCCTCTGGAGGGGCTGACTTACATCTCATTTGGGAAATGAGAAAGTCAAGGAGTATGGGAATTTATGGAATTCAGCACAGGAACAAACTCTCCCTTGATTAGAGTGGTACTCCCTGTGGTCTTAGTCAGGCCAACAACCAGCCCAGGTAATAGGACACTTATAGCACCCCACTTTGAGTTTGTTGCTTTCTACCACTCATATCACTAGGAGAATAAAGAAAAGACTTAACAGGGTCCAAAAGAGACGGTGGGTCAAACAAAGGTGTGAATGTGCATCCATCATGTTCCTCTGGCAGGTATCCTTAGCACTCTGATCACAGTGTTATTTATGGACACGCTCAGCCAGGACAGACAGAGTGCTGACCTTACACTTTGCATGCCCAACCTGCGAACTGGACTAGGCATAGTAACATGCTGGGGTTCATATTCAGAATTAGCAGTATGATGAAGCATCTTTTACCCGAACCAACAGGTATTTTGACTGGAAAAAGATTGTGTACAACAAAGGGTAATTTATTTTTCATAGCTAATGGTATTTGGTTATGCAGACACTTAAAGTGATTAGGCTTGCTGCGAAGAAAGTGCCCAATTATCAGAAAGTGGTGTCCCCACCCCCATCTTTGTCGCTCCACATGGATGTGTATGTGCTATCGCAGACTGCTGTGTATATGCTTGGTTGCATTCTTCATGGACCGCCTGCAGCTAACTTTGGAAGACGCAGATTTTTTTTAGTGTCATTTACACCGTAGCAACACAAACACATTTAAAAAAATAATCTGTGACTAAGGAAGCCCCCCACACAGAGAAAGGCAGCAATAAATTTGACTTACCAGCTTAGGTTGTTCGAGGAAGCAGAGGAACAAGTTGTTGATAATTGTCCAGGGCTTTCATTCAATAAATCACATTGGCTCTGCTTTCTCCTGTGGCTCAGCTTCTGCGCAAAGCAAGCGAACCTCCTTCCTATTCTGTGTCAAGAATAAAATGCGAACAGGATCACTACAAACAAGAACTGAAGTCCATGATCACTAAGCTACTTTTAATACAAATAAAAGGACGAATGATGCAGGGAATAAGAAGGGGGAGGAGGAGACAGCTTGGCTCAGAATCTAGGTGTGTCCTCGGGACTGCAGCCTGGGGAAAGCTTGATTTCTCAAGCTGGTGTGCATGTAGGAAAAGGATGCCATGGCTTCCGTGTGCTTAGCCTATTGTAACTGTGAGAACCATTTGGGGTGGCATGCGGGAACAAGCTCAGTGGCCTTCAATACTGAATCAGAACTGACTGTCCCTCAGAGGTATGCACTGTGAGGGACAGTGAGGCAAGCTAGTTAGCCTTGCCCTGCAGAAAAGGCAGGGGAAGAATTGTCATTTGGCAACCAAGATGCTACTCAGCAATCTGTAGCTATCTGTAACTCTCCCGGGACAGCCAGCACACTGCTGGGGACCAGAGAAGCACACAGGTGGCAGCCACACACTGTCGCTGAGGAGCACCTGTGCAGTCCCTGAGGCACTCCCGGCGGGAGCAGGGAGGCACTGTAAGAAAGCTCTAAATCCAGTCAGGGCTGTGCAGACTGCGCTCAAGTTTTTGTCTAAGCAGATATAAAAAAGTACTTAACCAGACACATGACTTAGGACAGAGAAGCTCAGTCTTGAGAGGAAAGAAGGTTCTATGCTTCCTCTGTGGTAACCACGGATGGTATACCTGGCTTCTGTTGTGATGTTATACTTTATATGATTAATGAAGCACACAAAATGGATTTCCTAAAAAGTCACAGTTTTTTATGTTTCTCTCTGAAATAAAATTTCCAATGACCTTTGCATACTGGTGCTTATATTAGGGAGGTTTTTCTGATAGATGGTACGAATAACACACACACACACACACACACACACATACACACATACACACACCCCTAGCAACAGCATTAAGAATCTTCCTAAAGCTCTATTCAGATAACTCACTGGAAAATGAATGTTTAGTTTCCTTAATGATTTCAGAAATAATTTTGGACCCCTCTGCTAGGCACTGAGTCTGATGCGTTCCTTATGCCTGAAGCCAAATCAGCTCCTAAATCTAAAATATGGCTCTGTGGTAAATCTGGAGAAGGTCTTGGTTGTAAGCAGGAGTGTGGTGTGTTCACCTTTGGCTTGGTGATTACCTAGAGTCCTGAGAATGGGACTTTGCTAGAGGCACCGTGCTCCCTGGCAGCACACGCAGTCTGACAGGTGGCTGTTCCAAGGCTGGGAGCTGGAACAAGACTCAGTGACTCAGAAAACTTGGGATTTCAAGGGGAGAGCTCGGCGTAGCTTTTCGGTTATCTTACCTTTTCTAAAAAGCAAAAAAAAAAAATCTCTCTTCTGAAATATTTATTCTCCCCTTCTGCCCTTGGACTTACTTGCTCCTGTAGCATTGCTGTGAATAATCTACTTTGGGAATATTCATGCCCTTGAGGGTCAGATGGATTTTTTTTTTCATCAAGGATTAAGAAAGGATCAGACTGTCCCTTTGCAGCTTAAGTCTAAATGATTTCCAGTTAAAATGTTTTATTCTCACATCTAGGAAAATTGGCTTTGATGCAGGTTTACTTTATGTTTTATCTACTGGACTAAAACAGGCGACTCTAAATAACTCTGCTAAGGTCAGGGGACTGCTTATGAGACCATGAGTTCAGTCTCCTGTGATGCACTAAGGGTATAATCCCTCTGTTACAGCTGGACCACTTCTTGGAACAAATACACGTACAGAGCATCCCTAATCTGAAAATCAAAATATATAAACTACTTAGAAATCCAAAACTGGAATATTTGCATCACACCACGAGAAGAATGTTCCACAACATAAAATGTTTCATGCTCAGAAATATTTAAAATATTATATAAATTACTTTCCAACTATGTGTACAGGTGTATATGGACCATAAATTAATTTCTTTTTTTAGATCTTGGTCCCTAGCCCCAAGATGTCTCAGTATAAATATGGAGCTATTCCAAAATGTGAAATCTGAAACCCTCTTCATCCCAAGCTTTTTGCATAGAGAATATTCAATTTCCACTTAAGTGCAAGCCAGAACGTTCAAGTCTGCTGCAAAGGAGAGCCTTTACTTCATCCTCCACTAACCAACTCTCCCCAAGCTGTTTATATTACATACTTAGTAGGTTAGATACACAGTGTCACCTATTTTGATGTTTTGCAGAATCTATTGATGAAGCATAAAATCCTTGACATACCTTAGGAAAATTCTCCTCACTCTGCTCTGGCTTTCTTCTCTTCCCTAATTTCTCGCCACCTTTCTGCTTGCTGCAGTTTTGTTTTCAAAATGTTTCAGTTCGGTAGACAGGACACCTGTTTACACCTGAGCCTTGCATATGGTGTTCTTCTGACTGGATGTTTAGTCCCTTCTATCTGGCTAACTTCTAAATAGCCTTAGTGTCTTGGTTTACATATCATATCTCAGGGGCCTTTTTCACGCCCTTGGGCTTTTAGGTTCCCTGTTCTGTGGTCTGAGTGTATGGCATTTGATCCTCTCCCATCATTACACCCATCACGTTTTATTGCACTTACTTCACTCATCCCTGTTAGATTGTAAGAGTTTTAACTGCAAAGTTTCTTATTCACTAGTGTGTTTTCTGTGGTCTGGGATGTTCCTGGTTGAGTACCTTGAAGGCACTCAACACATATTTAGAGTTTTGTTGATGTGTATACATTGACTCAATGACTAAATTCCCCTCAAATGATAAAGTGGAGGGTTACAGAATTGAAGCGAACTTAAAATTCTCTTGATATATCTTTTTATCACCAAGTGATTATATATTTTAATTCTTCTTGATTACATTCCATCCATACTGATTTTTTTTTTTTTTGAGAGGGTCTCACATTGTAGTTCAGGCTGGACCTGAGCTCCCTCTGTAGCCCAGGCAGCCTCGAACTCAGCAATCCTCCTGCCTTTGCCTCCCAAGTGCTGGGATGGCAGGCGTGAGCCACCATACCAGACATTGTGGTATGTGGTACTGATTGCTGGTAGGCATTAGTCACCATATCCACTGTTGTTGTATGTGATTACTGGGGAACAAACCAGGGACCTTGTGCTTGCTGGGCAGGCGCTGGAACCACTGAGCTAAGTCTCCGGCCCCATACTGATTATTTTTGTTTTTCCTCCCTCCTGCACATTTACAGAATGTTCTTCCACTTTGTTCTCCAGTTTTGTCATGGATTCGGTGTCATCCCCACCAACTGGTGTTCTCTGTAACTCTTCTTATAGGACTGCAATTATCTGCTGGTTGACTCACTGAACAGCAAACTTTTGAACAGGGAAGTAACTGATTGGTCTTACTTTAGGACAGTCACTCTGGTCAGGGGGAAGGGTGATTTACATGAGTCAGACCTAAGAGGACCTGCCTACAACTGCAGTACACACAAAATCTAAAAGCAGTCTTGCTATTTTCTTCCCTCTTCTCTCCCCATTCCCCCTCCCTCCTAGTCACAATGCCAGTGTTCTCATTAGGAACACTGAGAATGTTTGTTCCATGCTCAGAACTTCCCCTCCACCCAGTTCCACCCCCATGGTTACTTCACTTGCTTAGGTTATTTGTGATCGTGCCTTACTGATTAGCTTCTTTTAAGAAAGAGATTGCATTAAGAAAAAAAACAAAAACAACCTTCCTCCTTAGCGCTTACACTTCCTAGCCTAGTGCCTTGCAGCTAGCAAGTGCTCAATGAATATTAAGAAATAAAAGTTTATTATATTAGGTGAGGCAGTATGGGGAGAGGAATACAAAGAGTAAGGCAAAGATAAAATAAATTCAAAGATAAATCTATTTAGTGAGAGGGATGCAACTGATTACAAGGTAGAATTAAATAAGTGTCATTTCTGAAAGTTTGAGCAGTGTGCTAAGGGAGCATAAAAGAATTGTTATATCCTTCTGGAATGCCTAGGATAATTCACAGAGAAGGTTGCATTTGAACTGGATGTGGAGGAACGATGACTCCTGCAGGTTGAGAAGAGACGGGAAGGAAACCAAGGCACAAAGCTCCTGGACAGTCCAGTGGACAGGACCGGAATGAATGGCCCTCAACTGATCTAATGGAACTTGGCTCAAAATGTAGACCAGGGCCGGAGTGGCGGGGACATACGGGCTATGCTAGAGCCTAGAGTTTGTGACACAGGTGGCAGGAATTTGCGAATGGCAGTGCAGTTGAATAAGACTCCTCTAGTCTCGCTGTTGTGAACAATGAACTGAAACAGTGAGAACCTGCAAGCAGAAGGACACTTTTGGTGAAGGTGTGTGAGAATAGAAGTCAGGGGATAAAAACAAAGTGCCCTTTGGAGGTAGAACTTACAGAGCTAGTAAAGGGTAAGGATTGGAGAGGATGAGAGAAAAAGAGAGATAGGAGGGGTGGGGGGTGGAGAAAGTTGAAGATGATTTTTAAAGTTTTAGGCTATGAGTGCACATGATGTTGATTCTAGGATGTACACAGAGGTAGTTTGGGCATTCATGGTCTGTGCACTTTTTTGAGCTAGAGAAAAGACCAGGCAGCAGAGTCCTTGTAGACACAAGGATGTGGCCAGGAGTGCTCTGAAGGAGTCGGCCAAGGCTGCAGCAGTGGACTGCCTGGAGCAGCCAGCAGGGTCATTTGTGGGAGGTGCAGTTTTCCGCCAAAGAAGACTTTCTCCTTCAGGGTGACCATTTGCTCCTTCTCCTCAGACAGGGCTGTTTAGCCCACTGGGAAGAAGGTGGGTTTTGGGGTGGAGAGTTTGGGTGCGGGTCTTCCAGACGCTCTCCCCTCACTGTGTGATCTTGGCCACATCAGTTTTTATCATCAAGCCTCAGTTTTTCTCCTTGTAAAATGAAAGTAGGCCAAGTTAAATCCATAGGTTCCTTTTAACATACTGTCCTTTGATTTGTATAATGCAATGCTTAGAATTTCAGAACATTTGTGAAACTAGGCCAGAGTCTACCAGTCCCAGTAGCCAATAATGCCTACACTCACTCCCAAATGCTGCCTGTATTTTCACAGTGCCCATACATCACTGCAAGTGCCTATCTGCCCTGCACTTAGTTACATGTGATTTGTTTGTAAGACATAAATTTAAATTGATAATATTTGATGACTATTTACTAACAATACAATATTTAACTATTTTTGGGGGGTGCTTTTTCATCAGAATCTCAAAAGTAAATTATGAGAAGAAAGTGGCGGTCCCTTACTGTGGTCAGTAAAGGGTCTGGCCAGCCTACTTCCGTTCTCTAATCTCTTGACCTTCCTTAAGGGCGCGGCTGCTCATAATGGCTCTGATTCTTTTTTCAAAAATAAAATGTGCTATTTATCAAGAGCAGCTAAAAAAGAGGCCAAAAAATAGGAAAAGAAAACGAACACCCCAGGGTGTAGCTGAACATGCTTATTATGTGCTAAGTTGTTAGTAATGAATGTGACACTCTTCCTCCTCCTCCCTTTCCATTTCTAAGCCCCAAAGAAAAAAAGAAAGGGGTTGGGGAGGGCAGTGGCTATTCAATCTAGATGAGACCTTTTCAAAAGGTGCAGACTGTTCAGAGGCATGTTATTTCTTGATTATTTTGTTTTAAGCCCCAGTTGACCTTCCAGACTAAAAGGAATGGCCCAAAAGTATCCTGAGAAACACTCTTTTGGAATTTTTCTCTAAGTCTTGGAAACCTAGACACATGGCATTCAAAAGGACTCTTTGAAAAAAGCTGGTCCATATTTCTTCTTGGGTGAGTCGATGACAGAATGTTTATCTGAACTAATCATGGGAGATTTTCCAGTGCTGCATTTTTGAGAAGTGGGATTCTCTTAAGGAGGTTGCAAACACTTCGAGGAGAGCTTTCCAAGAACTGCTTCATGCGTCCTTTCCACAGCCTCTCGCCGGGCTGGAGCACCGGTGTGATAATCAGAGTCCGCGCTGCTGAAAAGTCTTCTTGTTCTGGCTGCCCCCTCCTTTCAGTCATCATTAGAATTCTCCAGCTATGAATCCGCTATTGTCCGTAGGAGCCCACGATCCCCCACACCATGCCGAGGGAGGAATGTGAGCCTCCTAGGTCTGGCTCTCAGTCTCAACCTTATCCAGCAGGTCACAAAGCCCTATTTATACGCAGCTCCAAAGTTTTATCATAATTCTTTATCACCTCAACCCCATATATCCTCCAGTGCAGTCAGGAGACGTTCAGTAATGAAGCCCATTTATCCTCGTTTTCTCAATTGGCACACTTAAAGTTTCAATATTTATGTTCACACTGTCCTAATTTTGGATGTCAAAGAGAGTCTACCAGACACAGAGCATTGCCTAAGGATAATTGACCCACATGGTTGAGTTCACCAGAGCCTGATGCATGATGTGGTTTGTCATATTACCAATCACTACTTTGCAAATGGTTACTTCTAACAGTTCACTGGAAGAATAACACCGAATGCTGGCAGTGATCACATACCTTCTGTGTGCCATGCATCTGTGTCACTGAATTCTCACACCTTACAAAATAGGATTATCCACGTTTTATTGATGGGAAAACTGAACTTCAGAGAGATTAGCTCATTTATGTGCACTGAGGGGCTGAGGTGAGATTCAAACCCAGACCTCAGAACTGTAAACTCACAGTACTTCTACTTCCTTTGCCTCTTTACAGAAATACATCTCATAAGTCATTTTAAATGAGTATAACAGACATTTTCATCACTGATGTGTTGAGAATTTAGAGCTGTTAAGATCCTCTGGCCAACTGGGCACTGAGATCTGCTCTGATAAGCTCCAGCTCAACGTCAGGTCAGTCAGATTTTGTAGCGTGTGTTTCACCTATCAATAGGTGGCAGTATTCACCTAAATCTCCTCAGGCAGAGTCAGCGCAGGTCTCTGCTCCTTCCACTACCCCCAAGGCCATCTATATTCTCTGGTGCGCTGGGTTTGGTCGTAACGAAGAGTGTGTGCCACAGTGGGCTGCTAGTGAGGTCTCAGCGAGACTGAGATGGAAGACAGGCTGTGGTAGAGGACTGTGAGCCTTCCCAGAGGTGTTGGGAGTGTTCACCACTTATACCACTCGTTTTGGCCTTTTCTCTAGCGAGGCCTTCTGTTGGGAATTGAAAACCAATGATATTTTTTGGGTCCTCAGTTACTTTCAGAATGTTGTATGATAATTTTCAAATTATTTTAGAATGAAATAGCTAAAGACCTAAGCTTCGATAATTCATAAACCAGCAAGAGATTGCTCAGATTAAGAGAATAAAGTAGTTAACAAGATGCATGGTTTCAAATTCTCCAAAGTCCTCTGGACATGTACACCTGCTCATCAAATTATAGGAACTTTACTAGCAAGAGAAAGGGAAGGAAGGGGAGGGAAAATGAGCCCATGAGGTCAGTGTTCAATAGACAGCTCAGAGTGGTCAGGTTGGTGAGTCAGAATGCTGAAGGATAAAAGACTGCTTAATTTTAGGGAGACTCTTCCTCCTCTGCCTGTGTTTCTTTTCCTCATCTTTCTCTTCCTTATTTAAAAATAAATTATAATGTCAAAATATCTGTAGTGTGCTAGAGATGTAGCTCAGGGTTAGGGTATTTGCCTAGCGCATGTGTGGGCTTGGGTTCAATTCTCAGTACTGCAAAAAAAAAGTCTACAGAAATGTTTGCAGTTAAAAATATTGACACAGGATCGACTTCTGTTTTCTAGCTGCCAACAGGAGTCAGTTTAGTAGAATTTAATTTTGCAAAGTCACGAAAACAGGTGCCTTGGTAGATAAAAGGGTAAAAGAAAACACCGAAGAATTTTTGAACCTATCTTTGTCCTGGCTTCTCCATTTTCATTTTGGTACTTGGAACCACTCATTACCTGTGATGACCAAGAGGCTCTTAGAAATCAGATGAGCTTAACTCTCCTAAGCAAGAAGTTAACTCAAGGCAGGTTCTCAGGAGACCAGATTCTCCTTAAAATATTCAAATTGGCTAGTGAACTAAGGAAGGGAGCACATTCATTTCTCATTTATGTCCGTAACTTGAATGCATATTTTTCTCCTCCATCGCTGTGAGATTTGTAACTATCCTAGCTCTGTCAGCGCAGCCTGCCTTCATTCTCGTTACGCGGACTCCCTCTACTCTCCTTCCTGGATTGACATATTCGTGAGGGCAGAACTCAGCCCTCTTTAACTTCTGAATTTCCCTCTCAGTTCTTGGAGTTGGGCTCTGTGTATGATAATTTTAATGTATATGTATTTAATTAAATAGAATTAAAGAAAACCCAGAATTATACATTTTATATATTTCTGTTCAGTTTAAAGAAAAATTGCCTTTCGGGTATTAGATAGGATGTGTGAGTCACATTTCTTAGTTTTGATATGGTTCTTCTCCAAGAGTATTCATAACTGTAACTATATCATACTGAAGCCCACTTCATTCACAGGACCCAGAAGTAACTAATTTTGTAAAGTTTGTATTGTTTGCAAGACCTCCTATGCAGGTTTCATACAGAGACAAGCATAAAAGCAGTTACCAGGGAAATTAAGTGTCCAACATAAAATGTATCATTTGGATCACTAATATTTTCTGCCTTTGTAGTTGCAGACCCAATCCACACTAAAAAGCTGAACAGGGCAATGCTGTTTCCTAATGGTAGTCATCATTATTTCCTGTATTAGGGCAAAGCTAAGCACAAGGGGGCACATTAATCTTCAAAAGCTTATAAAATTACATACAACCCACTAGGCATACCAGGAGATACTGCTTTGGTTAGAAAATGAATTACCCAGCTGAATATCACAGGTATAATGAAGTTGTCAACAGCAACAGTGCAGCTGTAGATGGTCTGATTACGTGTTGACTGTGCTGGCCATTCAGGGACAGGCCAGGAAGGAAATGGTTGTCATATTGTCTGCCACATTCCTAGTCCCAGTGCTGGTGATAAACCTGATATCCCTAAGCACACAGGAGAACAACAGTAACTACAGCAAAGTAAGAAGAAAGAGCATGGTATCTTCCTGGTCGTAGTGCTACAGCAGTCTCTCCTCCTGTGCTTCCCATCTGTCCTTAAAAAAAAGAAGATGAAAGAGAGAGAGAGAGAGAGAGAGAGAGAGAGAGAGAGAGAGAGAGAGAGAGAGAGAGAGAGAGAGAGAGAGGGAGAGAAAGATCACCATGACAAGGAGTAGAAGTTTAGGTTCTGGCCCTCAAAACAAACATTTCACAATGAACTTCCTGAGCCTTTTCTACCCTGCAAATGAGCAGCAGCCCAGCAAGTACATGATAACTGGGTGGGTGGAATTCACATCTTCCCCTTGGCAAATATAAAGACAGGTGGGGTTTCCCTTTCTGGATAAAGGTCAAGCAGGTTGACTTGCCCTGTCTCTTGACAGCATCTAAATTCTTCTCAATGGTTCACTTGGCTTCCATGTTATAAAACGGTTCAGCTTTCTCCTTTATTAAGAGAGGAGATCAACCTAGTTGATCTAAGGCCGTTTCCAGGGCTCCTGTGCTATGCAGCCAAGGGGCCGATGGAGCACTGAGCACAGACGGACATTCTCCCACAAACACATCAGGTTTTACCTTTGCTTAGTGGCTCTTGACTTGTATTGGTATGTTCTGATGGTGCAGAGTTGATAAATTCAATATATGTGACCACTCTTTCCCCAGAGCCCACTGAAATCTGCTTTAAACAAGTTCTTCACTGGGAATGTTTTCTCTCTAAAAGCAACAAGGAATGTAGACATTTCTTCATTAATAGAACTCTGCAGTAATTTATGTTGTCTTTGATAAAACTGAGACGATGTTTCTGTTGGTGAAACTGGTACTTTTCACCTACTGGCTCACCATAAAATACAAGCATTTGCTCCTTTGATTATTCTAGTGGCCATCTGGAAGATGGTGGTCTGCAGGAGTCTAGATAGTATGGGGCCTCAGTCAAGCTGTAGAGAAAATTCACCTCTTTCCACACTTACTCCGTTCTTTTCTCCTGAGTGCCAGTCAAAATGGGTTTTTCTAAATGCTTCCAGAAATATTTCTGTGTGGAGTTTGAGCCCAGGCCTACAATGAATAGTAGGCCTCTAAGACCAAAGTTCAGAAAGGATCCTCTTGCCCTCAGTGAACTACTATATAAATAAATCTCTATAAAGAGGCCTTCCCTCTTTTCTATGTCCTCTTTTATATTTATTACACAGTCAGGGATCCTTAGATAATATGGAATATTTACCTTGTAACCCATTCTGCTGCCAAGTTGCTCATCTTTCTACCCCTGTAAGAAATCTCTCATCAATCTGACAAAGGGAAAATCCCCTTTGGTTCATCTCTGTGACTTTAGAGTGTCAAATCCTAGTATTGAAGAGAGAATTCTCTATACTTTGTCACCGTGAGAACTGAGAATATTAAGGTGAAGGAGAGTTAGGAAATTAGTAGTGCAGAACTATAGCTGGGTTAGCTAAGACCCAGCAATTAGCAGGGCAATCCACCTTATCAGGTAAAGACTGGACTGTAAATGCCACTTTCCCCATTAAAACTACTCTCAGTGGAGAGGAAAAACTTCCATTCTTCTAAAAATGCCAGGTTATGTTTGCTGTACAAATGTCAAGAGTATCTGACCTAAAATACACAGCTGCAAAAGGATGTTTAATGAATTGGAAAAGAAAGAAGGAAGAAAGAAAAAGAGGGGGAGAGAAAGAGAGACAGACAGAGACAGAGACAGAAAGAGAGCTAAGGAAATTATAGTTGTATGGTTAAGAAAGCTTTAAGGATCCACTTCATTAAATTTTGGTCTCCTCTCTGTTATTCAAGTCTTGCCTTCCCAGATGTTGGCTCAGCCCTTGGGTTGCTGACCCAGTTCTCCAGTGTCCAGGCTCCTGTCCCATTTCCCTTTCTGTAGTCTGTCCCAGGCTCTGAACTCCCATGAGGTTGGACACCAGAGGGTCTGAATGGGGCATTGTGGTTGCTTTGTCAGATTGTTCAGCAGAGCTTTCTTGAGCATTGCAGATGCCAAGTCCTGCCTGCAGTCCTTCCTCAGCATTGTCGGGCTGCTAAAGGTATCACCCCAGACAGTAAAGCAGTGAATGGGATTAGAGGCTTGATGGTTTATTCAATTCATTCATCATTTGGAAAAAAAATCCAAGGGTTTTCCCACAGAGGATTGAAAGGACAGCAGCAAGCACCTTCCTTCTTCCCTCTGTGCCGCCATTTCAGTCGGGGTAGGGTCCTCTTCATTGGAAAGGGAAGTCGCAGTGCTTCATTGTTACCCAAACCCTTAACACTTTACCTTAGTTTACTAAATTCAAGCAGAGTGATTCATCAGTTTTCACTGCTTCTTTAGTTTTGCACTTACAATATCAAGGAAAAGTAGAGATTTTTCCATGATATTTACAATTCCAAAACCCATTGACTTTTCCAAGCACGCGCGCGCGCACACACACACACACACACACACACACACATTTTCTATGCATTCACCAGTTTTCTCAGACATGTTAATGAGAAAATCAAGTACTCAGGAGCATTTATCTGTCATCAACAAAATATTAACAGTGCTATGTGGCAAGAGATGGAGGAACTGTGGCTAGTTTAAATGATTAAATTAAAATCAATTGGCTGAAGAGGGTTATATGTAGCCCAGTGAAACACATGTGCACTAAAACAAGTAAAGCTCATTTTGAGCTTGGCAGCACTGACTAGTTGAATTGAGATTGAGAGCATCAGGGATCACACACAGACCCCAGAATTAGAGTGAAATATTTTTAGATCTGTTTAAAAAAATTCACTATTGCTTTTAAATAATGTAACGTCATTCCTCTGTTCTTTTCTCTGCATTTATGCTTTTTTTTTTTTTTTTACTGCACTCCTATCTAAGAAGCCTTGGGATTAAGGATGTTATAGACTGTTGTAGAATATTATAGAAGAAGGGAACCTAAGCTGGGGAACCACTGTAGAAAAAAGTTGAGGATGCTGGAAATTAAATATGGATTTGAAATCAAGAGATGTGAACAAAAGCTCTGGTTTTCCATTTTCTTAATTTCTTCATCTATATGGTGGAATTAAAGTCAATACCTTGTAATAGGCTTAAGGGAACAAATCACAATATAAATGATCAAAAATGATAAGATGCTCACCATGATTCATCATCAGAGAAATGCAAGGTAAAAACTACAATGATGCCAGTGTACATCAACTAGAATGGTAAAAATCAAGTGTTGGCAAGGACATGGAACAACTCCATGTTCATAGCTTACTGATGAGGATGTCACATGTCATAATTTTGTTTCTTATGTCATTAAATATAATGTATGCCTTGTTACTCAGTATTTCTACTTCGGGTTTTAACTCAAAGAAAGGAAAATCAGTGTCTACAAGAAGAGTCATACAGGAATTTTATGGTACTCTAGTTTTAGTCAAAATAGCCAGTGTGAAATATTATCATCAGGAGGATAATAGATAAACAAATTGTGGTATATTCACTGAATGGACTATTACTTGACATTAAAAAGGAATGAACTACTGAGTCATACAGCAAACAATATGAATGAATAAATTTCAAAAACATAAGATTGAACAAAAGAAGCCAGAATCAATAGAACACTTACTGTATGTTATATTTCCATGAGGGCAGGAACTTGTAACAATAGTGATAAAACTTAGAACAATATTTGGATAAGATGGTGGGATAAATCAAAACAGTATGGAAGTTCCTTTAAAAAAATAAGCAAAACAAAACAGAAAAACAGAACCAAAAAATCTACCTTAAGGTCCAACAATCCTATTTTTGGGTATATAAAAATCAGTATCTCAGGCCGGAGGGTTAGCTCAGTGGTTCTGGCGCCTGCCTCGCAAGTGCAAGGTCCTGAGTTTGATCCCTGGTAACCACATACAGTGCTGGGCATGGAGACTCACACCCACCAGCAATCATTACCACATACCACAGTGCTGGGCATGGTGGCTCATGCCTGTAATCCCAGCACTTGGGAGACAGAGACAGGAGGATTGCTGAGTTAGAGGCTTGCCTGGACTACACAGTGAGCTCAGAGCCAGCCTGAACTACAAAGTGAGACCCTGTCTCAAAAAAAAAAAAAATCAGTATCTCAAAGAGCTGTCCACACCTTCATATTTACTGCAGCATTGTTCACAATACTAAAAATAAGGAATTTGTGTTCAATGATGTTTCAATAGATAAAGAAGGATAAACATATATCCACATATTGAAATATCGTTTAACCTTTGAAAGAAAGAGATCTTCTCATTTGTCCTAAATAGGACAGCATAGATAAAGGTGGAATGTACTATGCTGAGTGAAATAAGCCACATGAAGAAAGATAAATAATACATGATCTCACCTACATGTAGAATTTTTTAATAGTTTAACTCGCGGTAGTAAAGTGTAGAACACTGTTTGCCAGGGATCAGAGGACATACAGGGGCATACAGGAGATATTGGCCAAAGGATATAAAGTTTCAGTGACATAGGATAACTACCTTCTGGAGATCTGATGCACAGTATGGTAACTATAATTAGAAGTATTGTATTGTTTACTTGAAATATGCTGAGAGTAGGTATTAAATGTTTCCAACACTATTACACAGAAGATAACTACATGAGGTGATGAATATATATAATTAGCTAGTTTTAAGTATTCATCTCACAATGTCAGTATACATCAAAACATCACATCACATTGTACATCTGAAATATATAATGTATGTGTATATGATTTTTGTTTTTCAAGGATACCTCAATAAAACTGAAAAAGATTAAATGTTTTTGGCAATTCATGAAGTAAAGTAGAAGGAGGAGGAAGATGAGAAAAAGGAAAGAAGAAAGAGGAGTAGGAGTAGGAATGGGAAGGAAAGATAAGAGCAGAAATCAATGAATATAAACCAACAAGGAAGAACCATTAAACAAAGAATCATTAATTGAAAAGATAGGTAAAATTGACACATGTATTAATAATGATTAAGAAAAAAGAGAGAGGACCCACTTCCCAATGCAGGGGATTAAATGGAGGATAGTAGTACTTACCATACGGAGATAGAAAGGATAATAAAAAAATACAAGGAACAGTTTCACAAATGTAAATTTGATAATTAAGATGAAATAATCCACTTACTTGAAAGGCAGATTGATACAACTAGCCCAATATAAAACAGTTTTTATTGTTCTTCAACTATTAAGACAATTGAATTCATAATTTTAGACCAAAAAGTCTTCAGGACCAGACATTCACTGGAGAATACTTCTAAATGTTTAAAGAAGAATGAACAAGCAGTGGAGAATACTACTAAATGTTTAAAGAAGAATGAACAACAATTTTACTTAATGTTTTTCAACATAGAAAAAGAAAGAGAACACTGTAATTTATCTTATGAACTTGGTATCACCTTAATAACAAAACTAGATAAAGAGTACCAAAAGATAAAACTACACACTGATATTCTTCATAGATGTAGATACAATTACTAATCAGTATTAACAAGGAATTCAGCAATATATACAAATACATACACCAGCTAATTGGTGTTAACTTTAGAGATAAAAGGCTGGCTCACTATTTGAAAAATCTTAACAGATGAAAGAAGGAAACACATGATTATATCAATCAATACATAAAAAGCAGTAGATTAAAATCAATATTCATAAGTTATTAATGATAATTACTCCAATAAAGGCAGCAATAAAGGAAATATTCTCAGTTTGATAAAGAACCTCTATAAAATGCCCTAAGCTAATATAAGTAAAAGATGAAAAACTGAATATTTCCTCTTAGGTTCATGAATATATCACGGGTGGTAAGTTTCACCAGTGTTACTCATCTTAGTGCTTGGATTTTCTTTTACCAGTGAAGCCAAGAAAAAAAAATAAAAGGTGTATATATCCAAAGTGAAGGAAAAATATTGCCAAAATCTACATGTAAGATGATTATCTGTAGCAAGTCTCAAGAAATCTACAAAAAGACTTAGAGAACTAATAAAGTGAGTTCATCAAGATCACAGGATAAAAGATGAACATATATAAATCAGTTTATTTCTGTATACTAGCAATAACTACATGGGCACAATTTTAGAATTATACTTGCTAAGAATATGAAGTGTTATCTCTAAATATAACCAAACTTGTATTTTTAAAACTACAAACTGCCAATTAAAAAACAAGGATG